>CAUYTI010060340.1:0-48745 GCA_963575145.1 Galago senegalensis
TTTGAACAGTCTGTAAGGGCTGTCCCCGATTTTTCTCAAAAGGGCAGCCCAGGCTCTGAGCTTGATGCACAAATAAAATTCCTCATGCCTTTGCAGCGATGACTCTCAGAGTGGTGCTTGAATTGAATCTGGGGGTTAACATGACAAAGTCTCACTTTGTCATCCCTGGTAGAGGGCTGTGGCATCACAGCCCATAGCAACCTCAAACTCCCGGGCTTAAGCTATTCTCTTACCTCAGCCTCCTGAGTAGCTAAGATGACAAGCACCCGCTACAACACCCACCTATTTTTAGAGACAGGGGTCTCGCTCTGGTTCAGGCTGGTCTCAAACCTGTGAGGCAATCCACCCACCTTGGCCTCCTGAGGGCTGAGATTACAGGCATGAGCCACTGTGCCTGGCCTGCTTTTACCTACTTTTGAATTTATATAAATGGATACAAATGTCTTTTGTCTCTGGCTTTTTTTGTTAGGCATAATGCTTTTGAGATTCATCTGTGCTGCTGCATGTGTCTATAGCATGTTTTTGACACAGAGTAGTATTCCCTTGTATGAATGTACCACAGTGTGCTTATCCAATTTCCTGTTACTGGCCGCATGGACTGTTTGAGGTGTGGGGCTATTATGAATAAGATGCTATTATGAAAAGACCTATATAAGGCCTTTTGTCAACATAAGTTTTTATTTACTTGGGGTCAGTATATAGGCATGGAATTATTGGGTCATAGAAGAAATTATCAGACTGCATTCTACCAACAATGTGTAAGAATTTGTTATTTTCTATCAACTGAAGTTTAGCCTTTTTTTTTTTTTTTTTTGAGACAGAGCCTCAAGCTGTACCCCTGGGTAGAGTGCCATGGCATTACAGCTCACAGCAACCTCCAACTCCTGGGTTCAAGAGAGTCTCCTGCCTCCGCCTCCCAAGTAGCTGGGACCACAGGCACCCACCACAAGGCCTGGCTATTTTTTTGGTTGTAGCCATCATTGTTGTTTGGCGGGTCCAGGCTGGGGATTTGAACCCGCCACCTTAGGTGTACGTGGCTGGCGCCTTAGCCGGTTTATAGGCACCGAGCCAGTTTAGCCTTTTTGATGGATACATATGTAGTTTCTCATTGTGGGTTAAATGAGCATTTCTTTGACTAATGATATTGAGCATTTTTTCATGGGTTATTGCCCATTTATCCATCTTTTGGGAAATTTCTCTTCAAATATTTTGCCTATGTTTTCTTTCTTTCTTTCTTTCTTTCTTTTAGAAAGGATCTTACTGTGTTGCCTTTGGTACAGTGCCATGGTGTTACAGCTCACAGCAACCTCCACCTCTTGGCTTAAGTGATTCTCTTGCCTTAGCCTCCCAAGTAGATGGGACTACAGGTGCCTGCCACAATACCTGGCTGTTTTCTTTTTTTTTTTTCTTGCAGTTTTTGGCCGGGACTGTGTTTGAACCCACCACCTCTGGTATATGGGGCCAGCACCCTATTCCTTTGAGCCACAGGCGCTGCCCAACCCAGCTATTTTCTTATTGCAGTTGTCATTGTTTTTTAGCTAGCCCTGGCCAGGTTCGAACCCACATATGGCTGGTATCATAACCACTGTGCAATGGGCACCGAGCCTATTTTGCCTATAGGCTCGGTACCTATAGCACTGTGATTACAGCACCAGCCATACATACCAAGGCTGGTGGGTTCAAACCCAGCCCAGGCCAGCTAAACGACAATGACAACTGTAACCAAAAAAAATAGCCAGGTATCATGGCAGGCACCTGTAGTCCCAGCTACTTGGGAGGCTGAGGCAAGAGAATCACTTAAGCCCAAGAGTTTGAGGTTGCTGTGAGCTGTGACACCACAGCACTCTACTGAGGGCAACAAATGAGACTCTGTCTCAAAAAACAAACAAATTTAATTTAAAAATTCAGTTATTGGGTCTTACTTCAGACCTACAAAATCAGAAACTCTGTGGGTAAGTCCAGTAATCTGTATTTTGAACAAGCCATCTGATTCTGATATAACACCAAAGTCTGAGAACTGCTGTTCTAGGGAGGAGAATGGAGTGGGGGAGGAAAGAAAGAGGATAGACAGGAGAGAGGGAAAATGGGAAGATGTTAAGACTGGACTTTATGGAGGAACAACATGAGGAATTAGGGCCAGGTGCAGTGGCTCATGTCTGTAATCCTAGCACTCTGGGAACCCAAGGTGAGAAGATTACTTGAGCTTAGGAGTTTGAGACCAGCGTAAGCAAGCGCGAGACTCTGTCTCTACTAAAAATAGAAAAACTAGCTGGGCATAGTGTAAGCCACCTGCTACTCAGGAGGCTGAGGCCAGAGTATCTCTTGAGCCCAAGAAATTAAGGTTGCTATGAGATGTGACACCTCGGCATAAATATATATTTATATATATGGAATTCTCAGTTGTAGACTTAAAATCCTAAGTGGTAGATTGGGAGAAGAAGCCATGAAAACAGAAACCCCCCAAAAAGCGAAGGACAGTTTGAAAAGGGCTTTGAATTCCATGATCCCCAGAGCCAGTTCTATCAGTGAGTGTTGAGTGTGCTGGAGCAGAGAGCCCCACCTCAGCTCAGTCGTGGACTCTAATAATGCAATAATGAGATGAGTCCAGTAAGGTCTGGAGTGGTCTCAAGGAAACACTACAAATGGATTACTCTTTTATAGGACTGAGGCCTAACGACTATGTCATAGCCTGTTTAAAAGTTCTCAGAGTTACACGTTTTCCACTTGACCTATGGGGTCTAATTGTCCTAATATGCTAAGTGTATTATTATCTTTACGTTGTGAAAGAAATCAGGGCTTGGCATCCATAGCTTAGTGAGTAGGGCACCAGCCACATACCAGAGGTGGTGGTTCGAGCCTGGCCCGGGCCTGCTAAACAACAATGACAATTGCAACCAAAAGATAGCCAGGTGTCATGCTAGGTGCCTGTAGTCCCAGCTACTTGGGAGGCTGAGGCAAGAGAATTGCTTAAGCCCAAGAGTTTGAGGTTGCTGTGAGCTGTGATGCCACAGCAGTCTACCAAGGGTGACAGAGTGAGACTCTGTCTCAAAAAAAAAAAAAAAAAGATATCAGAATATTTTATCTCAGCATATATTTCTTGGACATATTTTGAATTGGCCACCACAGGTCCAACAGACAGAAGCAAAGCAGCAAAGCTGTCTTTTGTGGAAAGAAATTTGCATCTTCAGAGAATTCCCACTGATGCAACCAGCTCTTTCCTTTTCTTTAAGAAACCGAGGCAAAATTAAAATAGGCAGAGAGTTTATCTGTGCTAAGGTTGAGGACTGCAGTTGGGGAACCTGCAGTTCCAGGTTACTGTGAGCAGTGCTCTGAAGGACACAGGAGAGGAGGGATCTTTAAAAGAAAAAGGGTGAATCGGGACAGGGATTATAAATGTCGTTTGTCAGGAATTCTCATTGCTTTACAAAAATGACATTGATTAGTCATTGGCTATCATTGTTGAATTATAGGATATGAATTATGGTGTCTTGCATATAGCATTCTTAGGGTAATTTGTAGCTACTAGTGGCACCGGCCAGTCTAGAGCCTACATAATAAGCAGCTTGGAAATGATGAGTTAGCTCCAGGGGATGGCAGGGTGGGACGTGACTGCTGTGTCATTCCAATCCTTCTCTGTGCTTGATAATTTAAAGGGGGCTCCATTCCTCAGATAAAAAGTTTATTTTTGGTGGTGCCCATAGTTCAATGGGTAGGGTGCTGGCCACATACACCGAGGCTGGTGACTTTGAACCCAGCCTGGACCAGCTAAAACAACAATGACAACTCCAACAACAACAAAAAAAACATCCAGGTGTTGTGGTGGGCACCTGTAGTCCCAGCTATTTGGGAGGCTGAGGCAAGAGAATCACTTAAGCCCAAGAGTTTGAGGTTGCTATGAGCTGTGATGCTACAGCACTCTACTGACGGTGACATAGTGAGACTCTGTCTCAAAAAAGAAAAAAAAAGTTTATTTTCTTTCTCAGGAGGTAATATGATAAAGTGGGTAAGTGACTGGGTTTTGAATCCAGACTGCATAGATTTTAATCCTAACTCTTCCATTTGTCAAATGTGTGATTTTGTGCTACAGTTTCCTCATCTATAAGTGAGGATAGGCTCTGCGCCTGTGGCTCAAGTGGCTAAGGCGCCAGCCACACACACCTAAGGTGGTGGGTTCAAATCCAGCCCAGGCCCACCAAGCAACAATGATGGCTGCAACCAAAAAAAAATAGCCAGGCGTTGTGGCAGGTGTCTGTGGTCCCAGCAACTTGGGAGGCGGAGGCAGGAGACTCACTTGAGCCCAGGAGTTGGAGGTTGCTGTGAGCTATGCCATGGCACTCTACCCAGGGGGACAGCTTGAGGCTCTGTCTCCAAAAAAAAAAAAAAAGTGAGGATAATAAGACCAGCATCTCAGAATTGTTATGAGGACTAAATAAGTTAACTGTGTAAGGTAGCTAGAGCAGTACTTAATAAATGACAGTCCGGGATGCTAATGGCATTAGCAGTATGATCCCAGGAACAGGACTCTAATGAATCAGCACTTGGGAAAAGAAAAAAAGTGTGAGTGTGCTTGGATAAAAGGAATGAAAGCTCTGTTTTCTGATGTGGTCAGCCTTAAGGAAAAACAAACCCTAAGTGACAGCATGAATGCTGGGAGTCAGGAAAGAAAAGAAGCCAAGCTGAATTTTCCAGCCTATAGCAAAGAGAAACTGGAGAGCTAGGAGGCAAGGTGGGCTGGGGAAATGATTGTGGCCCAAGAGTGGCTCCTTGACAGTGGGGTTTTTTTTTTGTTTTTTGTTTTTTTTGACATCTGGAAGAGAAGTGGAAAATGTAATGAAACACACATCCAGTGTTTTCCTAGTCCAGAAATAGGAGAAAAATAGAAGATCTTTTAGAATGTGCCTCCCAAACATGTTGTAGCCCTATTTCTGCATAAGAAAATTGAGTAATAAATACTATTTGTTTTCCAATCACAGAAGCAATACAGGCACCCTTCATAACTCTGCTGGCTGAAGCTGTGGATGCAGTGCTGCAGACACAGAAGACCCAGTCTGAGGGACTTGAGCACCTGGGGATTTGGTCTTGAGGGGAGGTCCTGGTAAAACAGGATTCCACCTCTCAGGGCTGGACAAGGATTCCCCCACTCTCTAGGCCCAGGTGAGCTCAGAAATTAGACCCCCATTTCTAGGCACAAATAGGCTGCCTTTTCCAGGCCACACCCTCTGGGTTCTAAAAAAGATGAGGAACAAAAGCAGCCTGAGACATTTTTGGTGGGAGGGCAGTTCCACCTTGAGAAGGGAAGACACACACTAATCCCTTCACTGAGACAAAAACTGCAAAGACCTAATAACCTTGCCCCAAGGGAAGGACTGTGTTCAGATATTTTTCCACCTACCAAATCCTAGATTAAATGTAATTCTCCAGAAATATATACCCCTAGACAAAGGGCCCACATGAGAGATTTCTGACTTGGGTTTTCTCCCTTGCCAGAGGCTCTGGTGCCTTTTTTCCTTTTTTTTTTACTGCTTTTGTCTTCCTTTCTGTCTGTTAAAAATCCTGTCTTATGGATTGGTGCCCATAGATCAGTGGTTAGGGGGCCAGCCACATGTACCAGGGCTGGTGGTTTTGAATGAACCTGGCCTGGACCTGCTAAACAACAATGACAACAAAAAAATACCCAGGTGTTGTGGCAGGTGCCTGTAGTCCCAGCTACTGGGTGGCTGAGGCAAGAGAATCACTTAAGCCCAAGAGGTTGCTATAAGCTGTGACATCATGGCATTCTATCAGGGGTCAACGTGAAACTCTGTCTCAAAAAAAAAAATCCTGTCTTACCACTGACCTGTGGTCCATGGGTTTATTCTTCGAATTCCCAAGATCAAGGACCTACTGAGGAAGAAATTTCAGTATCAATGGAACCAATTCCCCAGGGAGGGCTGACAGAAGGATAACTGAAGGATGACTAAATATAGCCTTCACTCCTTATCTGTGGGGAGAAGTTGCAAGACCCCCAGTGAATGACTGAAACCTGGATAACACCAAATCTCCATATATTATGTTTTTTTCAATCTGATAACTAAACCAACTATCAAGTGATTAATGGAGTTGCGTCCATACTAATGCAGTGTTGTCTCCAGTGTAAAGACCTGGGACAAAGGGATCATTGAGCCTGACAGGGAGGGACAGCATATGATTTCATCACACTACTCACAATTGTCCGAAATTTAAAACTTATGAATTGTTTGTTTCTAGAATTTTCCGTTTAATATTTTTGACTGGCAGTTGACATTGGGTAACTGAAACTACAGAAGGTGAAACCACAGATAAGGACAGACTGCTTATATTCCTCAGAAAATATGCAGAAGTACAAAGAAGAAAACAAAAGTCACTTAGAATCTCTCCAGTCAGAGATAACTACTATGAACACTTCCAGTATTTTTCTTTTTTTTTTGAAACAGAGTCTCAAGCTGTCGCGCTGGGTAGAGTGCTGTAGCATCACAGCTCACAGCAACTTCAAACTCTTGTGCTTAAGCGATTCTCTTGCCTCAGCCTCTCAAGTAGCTGGGAGTACAGGCCCCCACCACAACGCCCAGCTGTTTTTTGGTCGCAGCTGTCATTATTGTTTGGTGGGGCCAGGCTGGATTCGAACCCACCACCTTGGATGTACGTGGCTGGCACCTTAGCCACTTGAGCCACAGGCGCCGAGCCTAGAAATGAGATTTTTAAATGGCCACATATTGAATAGATAATTAATAATTTACTTAACTATTGTTTTCTTGGTAGATACTAGATTATTGTTAGTTTTTTTAACAATTAAAAATAGAACTGTTGGCTTGGTGCCTGTAGCTCAGCGGCTAGGGTGCCAGCCACATACACTGGAGCTGGTAGGTTTGTACCCAGCCCAGGTCTGCCAAACAACAATGACAACTACAACCAAAAAATAGTCAGGTGTTGTGGGTGGCACCTGTAGTCCCAGCTACTTGGGAGGCTGAGGCAAAAGAATCACTTAAGCCCAAGGGTTTGAGGTTGCTGTGAGCTGTAATGGCACAGCACTTTACCTAGGGCGACATAGTGAGACTCTGTCTCAAAAAAAGAGAGAAAAAAAAGAAAATGGCATGTCATTTTTATTTACTTATTATGAAGTTGACATTTCTGTATTTTAAAAAATACAATGTTTATCTTATAATTACTGTTTTATTCATAAATTCCTGCCTATTTTGTAATCTAATTTACCCTAACCTCTGATGAGCATTGTGCCCAGTGAAAACATGCCTGGATTTATGAAGTACAGGGAGAGGAAAGGTCTTAAATGAGGGGTGACTGTAGCACTCACACTAATCTTTACCAGGAAGATGAACCGTGCAGGTGACAGATAACACATGCCCTCTGACAATTGTATATAACCCAAGGAGGGGAAGATGATACAAATTTGGGCATATACAGTTCCTATTCCTTTTTTTGCAACAGGACATAAAAATCACAACTTCAGAAACAATATTAATTTCATGAGGAAAATCATTTAAAAATCTAGTTTGCAAGAATTGCCTGAAAACATGTGAGGTATTATTTCTCCACTTACCTCAACATTAACTCAAGAGCTTGAATGGCTATGAAAGGGAATAGAAGAGGATCACGCCCACATCACCAAACTAAGAAAACACAAGTAATACAATTGCCTCTCACTACTGTCCTATGCCTGCCCCCACTCACACCCACATCTGTTCACGTGGTTGTCCACTTCCTCCCTACTTCACCCATGCACTTTGGGGAAAGCTAACTTCTGCTTCCAGTTCTAGAGACAGCACTGGTCCAAATCCCAGGAAAGTGGTATTTCCTTTGCCATTCTTTGTTCCTAAGTGGTCATGAGACCTAAGAGGGCCAATTAAGGTGAATCTCTGGATTCTTGCTAGAAGACTAACCTACTTTAAGGTGACCAGACATCCCGCTTTTGGCAGGACAGTCCCAATTTTTAACAATTTGTCCTGGGTCCCTCGGTGTTTTAAAAAAGTCCCGATTTTTGGAAAGAATGCACAAACGGGCGGGAAAACAGTAAGGGAATATATGGTTTTCAGCTGCCATGTGGCTATTTCTCCAGGATATGAGTTTTATATTATTTTTGTTAATTTTATAATGTTAAACTGTAATAATAACAAATAATTGTTGAGAAGTGATTATTGAGAACTGCTTATCAAAGTGTATTGTTATCAGGCCCCACCCTACCCCGCCCTGCCTTGCCCCCTGTCAATGGTGTCCCGCTTTACCAATGTTAAAATCTGGTCACCTTAACCTAGTTATAGTTTCTAACCCCAAAGACTACCCACCATCAGCCTAAAGGGGAAGCCTTTAGGGCAGCCTCTCTAGCCTATAGGATAGCCTACTGCTGAAGGCCTTAGGGAGAGACGGAGGGGAACTGAGTCTCTGATGAACTCGTTGAGCCACACATTACATCTTAGACTTCCGAGGGCCTGAGCTAAAAATTCCTGTGAAAGTTAATTTTGTACATCAATCTGATTGGCCCTAAGATACAAATAGACAACTATTTTAAATTACACACAAACTTTATGGACACCTGATAGTTAAACATTACTCTGGATGTGCCTATGTCAGTGTTTCCAATAGAGATTAACGAATCAGAAGATTGAGCAAAACAGATTGCCCTTTCCAGTGGGCACAGGCCTCACCTAATCTATCGGAGGCCTGGATGGAACAAAAAGGTAGAGGAAGAGAATTCTCTCTCTCTGCCTGCCTGTCTCTAAGCTGAGACATCAGTCTTCTGCCTTTCGGCTCTGGTTGTAGCTTGAACCCTGGGTTGTCTTGGTTCTCGGGCTCTAGACTTGGACTGGAATGTGTGTGTGTGTACAGAAGTGTCAAAAAAAAGTATACACATTTGGAGAAAGGAAAAAACTATGTTAGAATTGTAATACTTGGCTTGGCGCCTGTGGCTCAAGCGGCTAAGGCGCCAGCCACATACACCTAAGGTGGTGGGTTCGAATACCCAGCCCGGGTCCGCCAAACAACAATGGTGGCTGCAACCAAAAAATGGCCAGGCACTGTGGCGGGTGCCTGTGGTCCCAGCTACTTGGGAGGCTGAGGCAGGAGACTCACTTGAGCCCAGGAGTTGGAGGTTGCTGTGAGCATGATGCCATGGCACTCTACCCAGGGGGATAGCTTGAGGCTCCGTCTCAAAAAAAAAAAAAAAAAGAACTGTAATACTTGATATATACCAATAACAAAAGAGGAATACAAGTCACATTAAGCATCTCTTGTAATTGCGAAGTAAAAGTGACTCGAGTATTACAAATTTAATATAGTTTTTTCATTCTTAAAATGTGCACACGTATTTTGGCACCCTCTGTATATTTATCTCCTGTTGGTTTCTCTGGAGAACCCAG
This sequence comes from Galago senegalensis, assembly GCA_963575145.1. Classification (NCBI taxonomy): domain Eukaryota; kingdom Metazoa; phylum Chordata; class Mammalia; order Primates; family Galagidae; genus Galago; species Galago senegalensis. The sequence continues at coordinate 9,387 of CAUYTI010060340.1, forward strand.
ACTTTTGTTATTTAAGCAAGAAGTAAAAGAAGAAAGAGCTGATCCCTGTTTCTCTCTACATTTTCATGCTGTACAAATAAGTTTTGAGCTTCTTTCAGGCTAGTTACACAGTGGTCAAGCTTTAATATTAAATTAGATCGTCTTCTTCTCCTGCTCTTAACCCTCAAGTGGCTTCAGTCATTCATTAGTAACAATAACAAAAAAGCCAGTGGCCTCCCAGGAACTCACTCTGGCCGCTGCTGCCTCTGCACCCCTCCAGTCTGAGGGCTGATGTTTGCCATTTCTGCTGCCTGTAATTCCTTGTCCCAAGATATTCACATTTAGGTCTATGAATATTTTTAGCTGCCAGTTCAAATAATGATCAGAGGAACCTTCCCTGACCCTTGCCTACTGCAGCCCGTCCCCTTCATGCTCTGTTCCCCTCTCTGATCTGTTTTTCCTCATGGTATTTATCCTTGCCTGAATTTATATTTATTTGCTTTTTTAAGACTGCTGTTCTCACTAGAATGTAAATTCCATTAAGGGCAGGGTCTCTGTTTTATTCATCACTGTGTCTCCAGCACCAAGAACATTTCCCGGCACATAATAAACAGTAAGTACTTACTGAAGAACATGTAAAGAAAACAGTAATAGTCTCAGGTGCCATCATCCTTAAGAAGAACTATCAAACTGTATTCCTGGCTAGTTTGCATTTCGGTATGGGGTGCACACTGCTGATTGGGTGACCCAAGAGCCATCCCCATTGCCCTTCTGCATGGCTGCTTTCTGTTACTGAGGCTGCAAGAGTCAAACACTTGTTTTTTCAGTCTCCACTGGGGCTCTGCCACAGTTCTGGCTAGTGAGGTGTAGATGAAAGCTTGGTGTATGTTTCTGGGAGTGCTTCTGGTTGTTTCCTGGCAAAAGGGACAAACAAGGCTGACCCTACCTTTCCCCCTCATTTCTGTTTAGAGCCTGGGTACAATCTTGATGATGGAGCAGTGATGTTGTGACCATAAGGCTACAAGCTAAGAGAAAGGCCAGATTTATACATGGTACTACTAAGCTGTTCAAACGGTGTTAATGATTACCAATGAAGTCTGTTGACTGAGTTTTCTGTTACTTACAGTACAAAAAATTGAAACAGGCACAAATGGTAACAAAGGAACTTGCCATATTCAATGCAACAAATGTATATTGGGCAACCACTAAGGTTAAGATACTGTATTGAGTGGTAATGTGGATATAAAGACAAACATGACATTGTCTTTGCTCCCCCAGAGTTTCTAACTTAAATGGGAAGATGGGCCCTAATAACATACAAGAAAAATGTAATCACAGTTCAAGTCCCTATCTGACTTGAAGCTTCACAAAGGTAGCTACCCAGTGCCAACTTGATGCCTGACATGTATTAGTAGGAAATAAATATACACTAAATGAATATGAGATAAATTTCACCAGGGTGCATCAAGGAACACTTCAAGGAAGTCTTGAATGGAAACTTAAAGGACAGGTAGGATTTTTAACAGGAGGAAATGATGGTTGAAAAGTAGGAAAGTATTTTAGATGGAACAGGAAACTTAGAGGCATACAGGCAGTCATAACAGACCTGAGAGAATGGTGGTTATCTATTTTTCTTTAGGTTAGAAAAAGTATGCCACTATCAGCATCCCAGTATCCCTTGCCCAAAATGCTTAGGAGAAAAATGTTTTGGATTTTGGATTTTTTTTTCAGATTTTGCAATATCTGCAGAATATAAACTGGTTAAGCATCCCTAATCCAAAAATCTGAAGTTCAAAATGCTCCAATGAGCATTATGGGGGTGGAGGGCGGGGGCATGATGTTAGCACTTAAAATGTTTTGGATTTTGATGTATTTCAGATTTCATGTTTTTGGAACTGGGATGCTCCAACTGTATCAGATGTGTCTTTCCTCAACTAGTTGAAATTGCCTAGTGGGTGAGTATAGAGAAGCAGCATTAAGAAGTTAGGAAGGAGAGAAGCCAATGAAAGAGACAAAGAAGGAGGAAAATGAAAGAAAGGAGAAAAGCTAAGGTCAGCCTACTGATGTGGCCTTGAAGTGTTGGAAACTGTGGGTCCTTGGAAGTAATGGGGCAAAGCTCCCTAACAAGGAGCTATGTGAACGCTAAGTTCAACTTCATTGGAGTCTGTTAAGCGTTAAAGATGAAGTTAGAGAAGAGACCGATGAATGTGGTGATTTGGCAGGAACCATTACAGTGGAGTGGTGGAAACAGAAGTCCTATTGGAAAGGATTGAAGAGACTGCAAGTGCAGGAAATGGAGATGGCATGTGTAAGCAGATTTTTCAAGAAGTTCTGCTGAGAATGAGGAGCTGGGGGGAGATGTGGGATAAATGGAATTGTTTTTGAGAACTATATTTATATTCAGATTGAAATGACTCAGTATGGAGGGAAAAATAAACAAAACAAGAGAAAGAGAGAGAGAAAGGGAAATTGCAAAGGCTAACCTGTTGAGAAAAGAGGAGTTGTTCTTTGATAGGAACAAACATCTTAAAATAGCAGAAATGAGGGCAAAGCATAAGAGAGCAGATGCCAGTAGGGTGAGGATTTGGTGGTTAGAGGATAAGGGAGCTCTGGTCTCAGTTCTCTCTCAGTTCTCCACCAAACACAAACCTGTTGAAGCAGAATCTCTCTTCTGAGCTATTGTTTAAGAAAATCCTTTTGAAAGTCTTTCATTTTTCTCATCAAAGAAAAAGCCAGACACTAGTTCAATTGATAAGGGCAGATTTTATTTATTTATTTATTATTATTATTGTAGAGACAGAGTCTCACTTTATCGCCCTCATTAAAGTGCCATGGCGTCACACAGCTCACAGCAACCTCCAACTCCTGGGCTTAGGCAAGTCTCTTGCCTCAGCTTCCTGAGTAGCTGGGACTACAGGCGCCTGCCACAACACCCGGGTATTTTTTTGCTGCAGTTTGGCCTGCTCTGGGTTTGAACTCGCCTCCCTCGGTATATGGGGCTGGTGCTCTACTCACTGAGCCACAGGCGCTGCTCAATAAGGGCAGAGTTTAATCAGTAATATTTTATTGCAATAGGGAAGAGGGAGCAGCATGAACTGAACTCGATTTGTGCAAAGGGAGATTGGACATTGACAGGAGAATGAGGGACTAGGGAGTGGAGCAATTGGGGGCTCAGTAGAGTTGGGGAAGTGAAAAACTACAAAGGTCTGGTTGGTGCCAATGAGATAATGTAGCTGTGTCTGCTAGCTGGCAATTCTGGACGTCAGGATTCTACCTTCCCACAGTCACTGGGAGACAGAGCCCTGTACTTCCCGATGATTACGTTGCAAAGCTGTGGGATCCTTGAAAGGGTTGTAGAAGATACACATATGCTTTAAAGGGACAGAGGAGTGATTGACAATTTCAAGCCCCTTTTCTTAAATGTTTTAAGAAAGGTGCTCAGGGCCCTGTATCTATGTTGGCTGGAACAAACAGTAAATTGTTTTGGCAGCTTTGAGCTTTCTCAGGCAGGCACTAAAAGGGGTGCTAAGTGTTAGAAATTATGTCCGTGTTCAATTCTTTTAATGTGGGGGGTAGCAAGGAGCAGACTAAGTCATTTGTGCTGGATGCCTCTGGTTTTTGTACGGTAAGGCTGAGGGCCTACTTGAGGAGCAGGCTCAGAAGAGCCTTATGAAGAGTTTTGCCAAAGAGAGACTCTTTATCACTCTCCACCTACCAGGATCACATCATATCTTCTTTAATGTTTCACTAAAAGAAGAAAACTCACATTCTGTTTTGGGGGTTTTATCTCTACCTTATTCTTTCCTGAACTAAATTAATTTCTTTCCTGAACTCATAACATCTGTTGCAATACTTCTCACAAAGAAATTTATCCCGTCATACCTCCTGGCAAATTTTATCTTATTTCATCATATGTTTATGTCTTGGCTGCTGGACAAGATCATTATTCCCCCAGGAACCATGCCCCAATGTCTCTGACATCTTTTTACCAGGTGTAAGTTCTGTGCAGCACTTGGACACTCAGAAGGGACTCAATCAAAATCACAAGGTTCCCAAGCAAATTTATTTGTTTCAAAAACTTTTGAGGGGCACTCACTCTATACATGCCATTGTGTCCAATGCTGCTAGGGATCAATTTCAAAAGAGCCAGCCACTGATTTTATTATTGGTTCCCCTACTTTCCCCTCAGAGTGCTGCCATTTACTAGAAACAGCTGAGATCCCTGCAGAAGCTAACTTTTAAGATATTATTAAATATATTTCAGGATACATACAATTTAGAGGCATGTTATTTAAGAAGCCCTCAAAGCTTTACACAATTACAGGGTCATTCTTAGCATACATTAAGAAATCAGGCTGGATGAGGTTGCTCATGCCAGTAATTCTCATACTCTGGGAGGCCAAGGCAGGAGGACTGCTTGAGGTCAGGGTATCAAGACCAGCCTGAGCAACAGCAAAACCTCATCTGTACAAAAAAATAGAAAAATTAGTCAGGTGTGGTGGTGCATACTTGTAGTCCCAGCTCCTTGGGAGGCTGAAGCAGGAGGATTGCTTGAGCTCTGGAATTTGAGGGTACACTGAGCTATGATAATGCCACTGCATTCTAGCTCTAGCCCAGGTGACTGAGAGATTCTGTCTCAAAAAAAAAAAAAAACAAGAAAAGGGAAGTCATAGTAACAAGGAGATAACACTCACACCTACTAGGACAGTTCTAAACAAAAAGTCAGATAATAACAAGTATTGGTGAATATATGGAGAAACTGGAATGCTTCTTCACTGCTTGTGGGAGTATAATTAAATGGTACAGCTACTTTGGAAATCAGTGGCAGTTACTTAAATATTTAGACATAGCCCAGTAATTCTACTCCTAAATCCTAACTCCATGCAATACAGAAGTGGTCTTCCACACTCCGTACAGAAATGAAAACATCTATACAAAAACTTGTATATGGGTAGCATTATTCATAATAGTTAAAAAGTGGAAATAAGAGAAATGTCCACCAACTGATGAATGAATGAACAAAATGTAGTATATCCATACTGGGATGCACTCAGCAGTAAAAATGAATGTTTTTTCTTTTTTTAAGACACAGTATGACTCTGAGTTCTAGAGTGCCATGGTGTCATAGATCACAGAAACCTCCAACTCTTAGGCTCCAAGCAATCCTCTTGCCTCAGTTTCTCAGTAGCTGGGATATCAGGTGCTGGCCACAAGGTTCTTTTAGTTTTTGTATTTTTATTTATTTATTTATTGAGACATAGTCTCACTATGTCACCTTCAGTAGAAAGCCGTGGCATCACAGCTCACAGCAACCTCAAACTTTTGGGCTATTTTTTTTGTTGCAATTGTCATTGTGTTTAGCAGGCCTGGGCCAGGCTGGAACCCATCAGCCTTGGTGTATGTGGCCGGTGCCCTACTCACTGAGCTACAGGTGCCAAGCCAGTTTTTAGTAGAGTGGAGTCTCTCTCTGTCTTCTCAGGCTGGCCTTGAACTCCTGAGCTCAAGCAATCCACCTGCCTGGACCTCCCAGAGTACTAGGATTACAGGTGTGAGCCACTGTGACAGCCTTGAATGAAGTTTTGATACATGACACAACATGGATGAACCATGCATTTAGCATAATGCTAAATCAGTGCTTCTCAACCTTCCTAATGCCACGACCCTTTAATACAATTCCTCATGTTGTGGTGACCCCAACCATAAAATTATTTTCGTTGCTACTTCATAACTGTAATTTTGCTACTGTTATGAATTGTAATGTAAATATCTGATATGCAGGATGTACTCAGGCGACCCCTGTGACAGGGTTGTTCGACTCCTAAAGGGGTCACAACCCCTAGGTTGAGAACCCCTGTGCTAAATGAAAGAAGCCAGACACAAAAGGCCACATATTGTGTGGCTCCCTTTCTATGAAATGTCCATAATAGGCAAATTCATAGAGACAGAAATTTGGTTAATGTCATCTAGGGCTTGTATTTAGGGTGAGGGTTGGTGAGGGAGTGATAGCTAAAAGGTGTGGGTTTCTTTTGATGAAAATGTTCTAAAATTGTAGTGCTAGTTGAACATATCTTCAAATATGCTAAAAACCATTGAATGGTAGGTACACTTTACTTTTTGTTTACAAACTACTTTTTTACAATTTTTATTTTTATTTCAGGATATTAAGGGGGTACATGTGTTTTGTTTATATACTTCGTTCTTTCACACAAATTGAGTCAAGGTTTTTAAGTGTGTCCCCCCACCCACACAGTGTATACCATACCCAATAGGTATGAATTTACCCATCCCAGCTGAATGATACACTTTAAAAGGGTGAATTGTTTGGTACATGCATTATTTCTCAATAAAGCAGTTATAAAAAGAAAAAAAGTCAGGTAACCAATCATTTCAACAACCAAAAGTTATGACAAAGATTCTTTGCCTGGCCAATCTTTAGTCAGGCTTCTGAACCTTCTTGTTGGCCCACCTGTGCACTTAGCTGTAAAATCTAGTTTTAGCAAATAATGCTGCCAAGGCAGTTTAGCAAGAATCCACGCTGGATACCTGAAGGAAATTTTTCACTCTCCTCTCCCTTGGTGTCTGACCACTCTGGCCTGCTTTCAGCCTGAATCCCGTCAGGTTGTTCCAGCCGTAATTTTCTGCAGGCTTGATCACGTCTCCTCTTAGCAATTTTCCAACCATTGACTCCTGCTCCTCGCACTATAACCCCTCCTGCTTACTCCGGTATATTGTAATGGAGCCCAGCTCTATACTGTGGAGTCTTCCTCTGGGAGGGGATGTCCAACCTTATTTCTTTTCTGGCCCACATTGGAAGGAGAGTTGTCTTAAGCCACAGATTAAACACTAATGAAAGCTGATTAGTTAAAAAAAAAAAAAAGTGTGTCAGATAAACAACAACACAAAAATTGTCCTTACAAAATCAGCATGTGCCCACAGGCCACTGGTTGGGCACCCCTGAATGTCTTCAGTAAAATGTTGTCACTTCTTTAACTTTTGCCCTGCTCTGTTTTTCTTTGGACAATGGAGGCCTCAATATGTTATTTCAAATCCTTGTGGCCAACAGATTGGTGGTTTTTAAGGAAGCATCCGGCTTTAAGCGTGTTTAAGCATAAAATATTCAAAGCGCAGCCCTGCAATGGTTGGTAAAGTGCTGAAACGTTTAGCGAGTAAGAACAATTCCATCCTTGTCTGGCCTCCACTGCCTGGCGAGCCGCCGGCGCGGCCCAAGTGTGGGGCGCCTCGTGTCGCCGCGCCCCTCCTCCGGCCTGAGTCACCGCGCCGCCGGAGTCCCCACGCGGGGATGCTGCGCTGAGCGCGGCCGGACGCCGCGGGGTCTGGGGCGCAGCGTCGGCCTCTCAGCTGCCCAGCGGCGCCCACGGGACGCCAAGCCCGGCCCGCAGCCGCGCGCTTCCCGCGGCACTGCGCCCGGCCTCCCCGCGGCTCCTTCGGACGTCCCGGGCGGCGGCGGCGGCGGCGGGCCTGCCCTCCATGGCGTTCACCCGGAAGAAGCAGCGGGAGCAGCAGCTGCAGCTCTACTCAAAGGAGAGGTGCGTGCTCGGCCGCCGAGGGCCCTGCCGGGTGCGAGGGCGCCGGCGCTGGGGCCGGGAGCCGGGTCATAGGCCAGGGGCCTGGTCGGGGCCGGAGCCCGCCGGGGGGCAGGAGCCGGAGCCCGGGTCGGGCCCGAGCCCACCACGGAGCCCAGCCACGCTGAGCCCGGCTGCGGCGCAGGTCCGGGCCGTGGCGTCCGGCTCCCCCGGAAGGCTGCGGGGGTCGGGGCGCGGATCCCTCCCTGGGGCGCTTGAGCCCGGATGGCGCTGGGGAGGGCGAGTTAGCCGCCCGCGGGCACCTGCATCCCCCCCCTCTCGCCCCACCCCACCCCCCTGAACTGGCCTTAGGACCAGCACTCCGGCCTGGCGCTGCATGGCTGCTCCGCCCGAGCGGGACCCGGCGGGACCAGCGGGCTGGCGACCACCCGTGCCTGCTCCAGGGTAGACGCTGGTGCCTCACGTCGCCGCGCGTTTTTCCTGCTAACTCCTTCAGACTGCGGCAAACGCAGGACCGCTCCCGCCCTAGTGGGTTGGGAGGAAGAGCGCCAGAAAGGCGTTATTCTGAGAAAATCCAGGGTCCTCCCCCTGAGCCCCGGACCTTGTGTGTGTATTGGCGGTCTTAGCATGGGAATGCGCCGTGCTCATTAGTCATTAGCTGCAACGTCCACGTGAAAGAATTTGGGGGTCCTATGAGTACAAGCTTGAAATGGTCTAAGAGCCCTGCTCTTTCGGAGTTTCCGAACCTGTCCCCCAGGGAAGTCTCATGAGAAACCTCACTTCGGCTGAATGATTCTAGGTATATTTCCTGGTGCATTTTTGATGACCCCAAAACCCGTGACTCTTGGTTCTGAAGCCCCAAGTGCCAAAAGAAAAGGGGGCTAAATCGTTAGACATACACACTGTTCTGATAGTGGGAGCTGCGTTATCTTGGAGAGCTGCTGGCCTATCGCGTTGTCTCAGTTGTAGACACCAACAAAGCAGATGATAAACACGGAAATACAAGTGTAGACTTTCAGGTTTTCTACATTTGCTTTATAGATGTTAACTGAACCTCATTCATCCAAACATTCATATCCCTTTAGAATCTGTAATATTGGTCTGGCCAGGATATCCACAGTCTGAAATTTCACTTACTTATTGTATAGAAAAAGATAAGATATACAGCATATGGCTTCCAAAAACTATTTTTTTAAGTGATGAGGTTTTTAGTCACAGAAAGTCTTGTTTATGAATTAATAACTGAACCATAACTAAAATAACTCATGCCTGTGGCTGCTCTTCTCAGATAGTGTTTGTAATGGCAGTTTCATGGGGAAAGAATTTGAGTGGAATTTCTTTAGTACCAAAAGGTTAAGACTTATCAGTATGCTTTTTTATTAACTAGGTGAATGTTCAGATTTACACTGTGAGAACTTTGCGACATTTGGGTTGTCTTTATGTTTTATGTTCAGAGAGTCATTTGCAACAATTCTAGGGCCTCTGATATAGAGGAAAGCCTGTTTTCTTTGGTTGTGCCTATTTCTTTCTTTTTTTTTTTTTTTTGGTTGTGCCCTATTTCAGTGGGAACTTTTGAATGTTTAGAACATGTTTAGAATGTTAGAACTGTGTAGTTCTGCAGTGTGACACAAACCTTGAAATCTGCATTTAGATTTTCATGGATAAACTGCTTTGTTACAATCCATTACCAGCCAACAGCGTGACAAGCTAGCAGTGCTAGAATAAACCTGCAGTTCTCACAACCGAAACATTAATTTATCTGTCAAGATTCATCAACTATTCCTGAACATCTGTCATGAAAAATGTTGATTCCCTTTAGTTGAATTCTTCTTGCTGACTGCCCATACTCATTAATGCTCTGCCCATACATGGCTTTGCAATCTTGGGCCCTAAGGGCCTACTAGGACTAGGATGTTGTAAAGGAGTATCAGTTTGAGGGACAGGAATCTGTCTTACAGCCAGGTGTGGACTAGAATCGAGCATGGTCTTTATAAATCAAAGAATTTATTCTGAAAGACAAGAATATTTTATTTATTTATTTATTTTTTGAGACAGAGTCACACTATGTCACCCTCAGTAGAATGAGATGGCGTCACAGCTCACAGCAACCTCAAACACTTGGGCTTAAGTGATTCTCTTGCCTCAGCCTCCCAAGTAGCTGGGACTACAGGCACCCGCCACAACACCTGGCTATTTTTTGTTGTAGTTGTCATTGTTGTTTAGCTGGCCCAGGCTGGGCTCCAACCCACCATGTTTTGTGTATGTGGCTGGCACTGTAACCACTGTGCTATGGGCGCTGGGCCGACAATTTAAACCAATTTATTGAGCCTAATTTACCATTTCTGCCTAGAATTTTCCTGGCTTATCCCCTTGCAACAATAAACACAAATTAGCAAGAGGATTGTTAGAGGGTATGCCTCCTGCGTACCCAGGAGAGTACCCAGAAGTGTTACTTTCCTGTGAAGAAGGGATGTTTCAGAGATGACCAGTGAGAAGTCTCCCCTGATTATTTTGAGTTCCTCAGTCCTTCTCTCATGCTGATTTAGGAATTTTAGATTTCTATAGCTATCAAATAATGACCCCAGAAAAAGAGAAACTTGAAGTCAACATTGATTTCTCTTAAGCTGCTGCTGCTGCACTTAGAGTTAAGTGATATTTCTTCAAAAGTAGAAGCAGAGAGAATGATTGGGAGATTCCTGTATAAGTAGTTTAGACTGAGGTGGTGGCAAAAGAAATGGAGAAGGGTGGATGGAATCAAAATGCTTTTAGGTGGTCAGATTGACAGATCTTGGTTTCATGGGTGCAAATGAGAGGTGATTCGGGAAGAATCCCAGCTAGGATTATGGATAAAATACAGAATGTCCAGTTACATCTGAATTTCAGATAAACAATGATTAAGTTTTTAGTACTATAAGTATATTCGTGCAGTATTTGGGACATACTTACATGAAAAAAATTAGTTATGTATGTTGTTTACCTGAAGTTCAAATATAACTGGACATCTTGTACTTTCATGTGCTAAACCTGGTAGTCCTACTTTCAGGCTTCTTGTTTGAATAACTACCTATGTGGTGGTGCCATTTATTGGTGATATTTAGTAAGAAATACTTTGGGCCAGATGCAGTGGCTCACGCCTGTAATCCTAGCACTCTAGGAGGCCAAGACGGGTGGATTGCCTGAGCTCATGAGTTAGAGAGCAGCCTGAGCCAGAGCAAGACCTCATCTCTAAAAATAGCCAGGTGTTGTAGGGGGCACCTATAGTCCTAGCTACTCAGGAGGCTGAGGCAAGAGAATCACTTGAGCCTAAGAATTTGAGGTTATGGTGAGCTATGATGCCATGGTACTCAGGATGACAGAGTAAGACTATCTCAGAAAAAAAAAAAAAAGAAAGAAAGAAAGAAAAAGAAAAGAAAATAGAATGTTTCTGCTCCTTTGATAGACATTGAAGGAATTGGAAACTAGCATGATGGCCCATGCCTGTAATCCTAGCACTCTGGGAGGCAGGTGAATTGCTTGAGCTGACTTGTTGGAGGCCAGCCTAAGCCAAGAGGGAGACCCTGTCTCTAAAAAATAGCTGGGTGTTATGGCAGGCTCCTGTAGTACCAGCTACTTGAGAAGCTGAGGCAAGGGAATTGCTTAAGCCCAAGAGTTTGAGGTTGTTGTGAGCTGTGATGCTACAGCACTCTACCAAGGGCAACAAAGTGAGACTCTGTCTCCAAAAAAAAAATCTATATCTATCTATTTATGGGAAAGTATTTATTATTGACAAATGAGTGGTGAGGGGAAAGAATGACAAGTAGGCTGCATTCCATGGGTATATAATTCTCTTGTTTATGCTGATACTGCATTTTTTTTATTCACCCTGTGTGGTTAATTGATTCAGTATTTATTATTTTATTTTTATTTTATTTTTTGAGACAGAGTCTCATTATCTCACCCTTGGTAGAGTGCTGTGGCGTCACAGCTCACAGCAATCTCAAACTCTTGGGCTTCAGCGATTCTCTTGCCTTAGCCTCCCAAGTAGCTGGGACTACAGGCTCCCGTCACAATGGCTGGCTATTTTTTGGTTGCAGTTGTCATTGTTCAGCTGCCCTGGGTCAGGCTCAAACCCGCATGTTCAGTGTATGTGGCTGGCACCGTAACCACTGTGCTACGGGTGTCGAGCCTGAGTCAGTGTTATATTAGAGACACTTGTACTCCTGTTTGACCTGTCATTTGCAAGGCTGATCATCCCAATCTTTTAATATCTCTTGTGGGATATAACAGTTGTTGAAAACGGAGACAAACTGAAGGGTCAGCACTTGTGCTGTTAGAGCCCAAGAAATTAACCTAACTTTGACTTAAAGAGATAGGGTTTGAACTGAGAAGTTATATTGGCTTTACCCAAAATACGTTATTAGCCTTGCCTCATAGTTTCTTAATATCTCAAATTTGCTTCTTGAAAATGGCTGCCATTGAGAAGGTACAAGAATTCACCTATGAATGTGTTTTGAGTTTGTTTGCTATATGATTTTCATTAAAAAGTGGATTTTTTTTTAATGTGACGTATGTAGGAATGGCCACTTAAGGAGTTCAATGCTTGTTTTCTTCTAAATACCATTGTGATTTCATCTTTTACCTATCAGTTATCAAGAATTGTGTCTTAAAGTATCCAACTCATAGATTTTGAATTACCTTTTTGTTATTTATTTATTTATTTTGAGACAGAGCCTCAAGCTGTCACCCTGGGTAGAGTGCTGTGGCACCACAACTCACAGCAACCTCCAACTCCTAGGCTCAAGAGAGTCTCCTGCCTCTGCCTCCTAAGTAGCTGGGACTATAGGCGTCCACCATAGCACCTGGCTATTTTTTGGTTGCAGCCATCATTGTTGTTTGGCGGACCCAGGCTGGATTCAAACCCGCCAGCCCAGGTGTATGTGGCTGGTGCCCTAGCCGCTTGAGCCTAGGCATATTTTTTATAGGTAGCTTATATTTGGACCTTTTATAATTCATTTTGATAATTTTTGTCTTAGTCGTCTGTTTATATTTATTATTAATACAGATTATTTGAATTCTTTTTTTTTTTTGACAGAGGCTTACTATGTTGTCCTTGGTAGAGTGCAATGTGTTACACCTCACAGCAACCTCATACTCTTGGGCTTAAGCGATTCAGCGATTCTCTTGCCTCAGCCTCCCAAGTAGCTGGAACTATAGGTATCCACCACAACGCCAAGCTATTTTTTTTTGTTGTTGTTGCAATTGTCATTGTTGTTTAGCAGGCCCGAGCCAGGTTCGAACCCACCAGCCCCGGTGTATGTGGCCTGCGCCCTAACTGCTTACCTATGGGTGCCGAGCCTCCCTCAGGATTTTGAAGTTTGCTCAAACAAAGGCTCAAACAAAGTCAGGGGTGGACTCAGAGATAAAAGGTCAGTGATAGGTGTGCCCTCCAGGGCAGCACTGAGCTACCTGACTGAGCCAATTTGGGACTTGAGAAGAAACCCACACCTGACCTGGGGCCAGTAGACAGCAGCCTCTGCTGCAGTGGAACTGGGCTTACCTGTCCAACCCAGCAGCTATGGCTATGGGTTGACCTCACCCCTTTGCTAGCTTGCCTGGGGGCTAAGTCTGTGTGATATGGCAGGGTAAGGGTAGGTTCCGGTGTCAGTGTTCGTGGTTAGGGAAGCACCAGCCCTCCTTGCATGATTTGAGTACTGGGCTCTAATGCTGTGTCCAGCCAACCAAGATTGGTTGCCTTAAATACAGAGTCATAGAGGGTTTCCTTGGAACTTTGCAGGAGGTCATCTTCTTTTTGTTCTTGGAGAGCAGCTTGCAACAAATATTGTTTAAGTCTGTTTTTGTAATTAATCTGTCCTTTCTCTCTCTCTCTCTCTCTCTCTTTTTTTTTTTTTTTTTTTGCAGTTTCTGGCCCAGGCTGGATTTGAACCCACCACCTCTGGCATTTGGGGCCAGTACCCTACTCCTTTGAGCCACAGGCGTGCTCTCTCTGTCTGCTTTTAAGATCTCATCTTTGTAGTGTTTTACTGTTTCTTTAGATACAGAATTCTTTTTTTCTATATATCTATCCTTTCTAAAGCTGAAATAGTTTTGGAAAATTTGGCGCCAAGCTTTTAGCTCTTGGAACTTGGCTTCTTCCTCCGCCCCCCATTCTTTTATGTCTCATAATGACTCCTTAATATTTACCATCTTTATTTTTCTGTGGTGCATTCTGGGTTATTTACATCTATCTTATAATTTACTAATTTTCCTTCCAGTTGTCTAATTTGCTGTTTAACCTATTATTTATATTTTAATTTTAATTATTTTAAAACTTCTGTTTGGCTCATTTTTGTAACTACCTGGGCATTTTAGTTCTTTAAGCATACCTGTAAAATAATCTGATGCAAAATAAAGGTGTGACCATTTGTAGCCTCTGACTTTTAATTAGTAATTGTACTTTCTTGTGTGTTTTATGATTTTTGATTGTGTCCTCTTGTTCCTTGGAAGTTTATCCTTTTTTGAGGCCTAGGTTTGAAGTCTGTTTGTCCAGAAAGTTTGCTTTCTGTTATTGTGGAGTGGGAGGAGGGACCACATTTGTCTCCTGAGGAAGGGCCCATAAGGAATTCAGGTTCTTTTGTTACTCAGACGCCTGGGCAGAGCCCCTAGGAAAAAGGCTTCAGTGCTGGCCACTTCTCTGGATTTATGCTTTAGATTTGTTTCACACTTCAAGACATTCTCTTACTTTTTCATTAGCACAGACAAGCATTTGAAAAGATTTTTTTTTTTTGTTTTTCAGCAGTTTTAAAGGTTCTGTAGTGAGATTGTTTCTCTGTATATTTGAACTTTCATAATGCCTGAAATGGAATTCTCGCTGATATAAGTTCAGGTTTGTTTAATAAATCTATAGACTCCCTGGTTAAGATAGGACCTTTGATGTAATCTAATCTATAGCTCCCCTCAATTTTCTAGTTGAACAACATGAGGCCTAAGTAAGTGAAGTGAGTGGACTAAGCTAAGTCCTAGCTGAGCTGAGGCCAGAATGGAACTGTAGACTGTTTTAAGTGAAACTTCACAGGAATGGAGGAACAGAACAAAAGTTCCTCCATCCAAGTCCAGCCTCTTCATCACTGTATTGTGCTTCTTCTGTTTTAAGTACTAGGCATGTGGGCTACTAGCCAGGGCTTATTTTTATGTATCTTTGAAGTTTAGAACGATTCAGGAATGAATGAAGCCTGGTTTATGTAGATATCAGAACTTCGTTACTCTGGAAGTGTAGTCCACAAGCCTGAAGCATGAGCATGCCTGGTGCTTGTGAAATGCAGTCACAGGCCCCATCCCACAGCTGCTGCCTCAGAATCTGCCTTTTAGCAAGACCCCCAAAAGATTAAACTGAAATTGGAGACATGCTTCTCTAGATAATAGTAAAAAAGCATTCAGGTTGAATTTTTGTTCCTTTGCTACAGTACAGATGGAAAGCCTCATGGAAGCTTCCTGCTGCGGGCTGTGACCCTTGATGAGGAAGTTGAAGGACTTTGAGAGCCTGGATGGTATTTTTGCTGTGTCTTCTCATAGGTTGTTAAGACTTGAAAATAGAATTGACTGGCTTTATGGATGGTGTCAGTGGAAGAGATTTTGTTTATCAGGTCTAGGTGGGGCTCCAACCCACCGTCCCTGATGTGCAGGTCTGGTGCACTCACCACTGGCCTATGGTGGCCACCTTGAAAGGGATTTTGATATCTGAACCATCTTGGGCATGAAGTGACTGCATCTCACATGGTCAGGGCAGAATGTAATTTCCTGGAGTTTGGCTAAGTGATAGTGAGAGTTCTAACCTTACTACTGAGGAAGAGGGCTAAAAAGAGCAGATGAAATAGTGAAATTGGTCACATGGCAGGACAGCAGACAGCAGATGAATTGCTTCCACAGGTGACTAAAGGTCAGTAAGTGACTTGAGAAAACAATTGGTACATGAACTAGAAATAATATTAAATATTCAGTCACTTGGACACCTCTATGCAAATGTGTAGAACATGGATAATAAAATGAGCTGGGTTTTATTATACAAAAGAGAATTAATGTGTGTTGTAGATGCAGGGGACTCCATGAACCCCAGGGAAAACACCCAGAGAATATGCGGGAAAGAGGAACAGAGATAACATAATTGTGTTCATTTGTTACAGGCTGTGGGAGCGGGTGGAAAATATGGCAGCTTCGTACCTGGTGTAGACGAGAAAACAGGAAGTGGCCAACACATACCTGCTGAAACACTTAGTGCGATCTAATTACAGTTTCGTGACTTCCTTTGTTGGTGTTTTAATTTATCCTAGGACAGACAACTTGAGAACTTTACTTAATTCTGAACATTACAGAGAAATGAATTAAATAATTAGAAATATATGGCGCCTTCAGAAAAAGCAAGTCATGTTATTTATTATTGAAGCCAAGGGGATTAAGAATACTGTTCTACATAGAACCTGTATTTTTAAGAAAGCAGATATCGAAACTTTCAAGGAAAAAAGATAAGTATTATTATTGGACAGTCTGGAAAGCCACACTGACTGAGGAAGTTTGTGGTACTGTCAGAAATACATTAAATAATACAGGATATCCGATCCAAATGGCCTTTGGTAAAGAGTCACAGGAAATCAGGCAAACAGATAATCATACAACAGTCCTACAGGTAGGGTTCCTATGAGCTTATAATTTTTTTTTTAATATAAAGCAAGAAGATTATACACGATTGGGTTCAAGAAGGTTAAAGTCCCAAATGATTGGAGACTATAGAAAATGCTACAGATTAAAACAAAAACAAAAACACAATCTTCTAAAGTTTTGTTTCCAACAAGGAAATACTAGACTGCTTAAGACCCAGCCAGGAGTGTTAACACTGGTTTATGACAAAGAAAGTGGTTCTTATCCTTTTCTCTGTAGATAATATTGACCAGCAAACTGAAAGAGACATGGTGATCTTTCATAAGACGCTTGAAAATGCAAAGGGCACCCACATGTCTGTGTCTCCTGGCATTAAATCCTGCTAAGTTTGAGTTTAGAAGCACAGTGATGACTTTAGTTTTAAAATAGTTGATTATATTTTAATAAATACATATGCAAGCGCTGGTTGTCTCTGAAGGCTGCTCATGCTTTCATAGCAATAAAATTATGCCATTGTCTGTTGAAGAATATTTATCCTATTTTTCCCTTTCTAGAGAAGTGGGGGGATCAGGACAGAGAAGGAAGGGTTGTATAGCTCCGACTGAAGTTTAGGGTTAATCAGTCATTAAGATACAAGCTGAGGCCAGACATCAATGCTTACCCTGTAATCCCACCACTCTGGGAGGTTGAGTAGGGTAGAGTATCTGAGCTCAGGAGTTTGAGACCAGCCTGAGTAAAAGCGAGACCCCCATCTCTATGAAAAATAGAAAGGATAGCTTGGGCCTGGTGGCACATGCCTGTAGTTCCAGCTACTTGAAAGGCTCAGGCAGGCCTCTCAAGCCCAAGAGTGTGAGATATGATCCTACCCAGGGTGCCAGAGTGAGACTCTGTCTAAAAAAAATAGAAAAGAAAAGAAAGTAAAGACCTAAGGTGAAAATAAGGGGTTAGATAATTAGTGAGTATCTCTGTGAGGTATAACTTTCTGGAAAATATCTGGTGCATTGCAAAGGACTGTTCCTAGCAATTCTAATCTTGTATTAGATTGTATTGAAGTTTAGAATAAGTGTTGACAGTGATCATTTTATATTACACTCTGGCAGTTTAGACTGTGATTAATTCTTGTTCATGGACTTAAACACGGAGGATGGGTCAGTTGCAGTTACCTATGAGGATGGTAAAACTGGTTCTTGCTATCATTATTTTTAATTTTGTGAGTTATTTCTCTTTTGATTGAGATTATTACTTTTTTAATGAGCAATCTGTTCTGTGTCATGAACGTAATTTCATCTTCGTCAGGAGGTTAATTACAGTCTCTTAACCTTTTCTTCTGTCTCCGGGTTGTCTCTGATCCCTTAGCTTGCTCTCTTCTTGCCTAATTTGGTCTTGTTCTTTCACATCGGGGCTGTTGACCTTGGGCCTTTTGTCTTGTTCTTTCAGCTGGGGCTGTTGACCTTGGGCCGCCGTTCATATCTGAGTGTGAATTGGCAATTCTGTGTCCTGGGAGGAGGCAGATGGGCTTCCCCATGGGATGCTCTTGGACCGACTGGCTCTGTCAGTTGCCACTCTGTTCTCTAGGGTGATTTTGTTTTTCTCACCTACCGCACTCCTGCCTAGAGTGGGCTTTGTCTTCCTGCCAGTGTTCAGTGTTCTGTTTTATGTTTAATTGCTCTCTTTTCATTCTGCAGGCCTGTTCTCCTGTATCTAATTGGGAGCTTCCTGTTACATTTTTACATAGAAAAATCTGTGTGCTAGAGTGGGGTGGGGATAACCCATCCAGGAACCAGCTGGGATCAGTCAGTGTCCTCACACTTTTTTTTTTGAGACAGAGTCTCACTGTGTCACCCTGCATGGATTGCTGTGGTGTCATAGCTCACAGCAACCTCAAACTCTTGGGCTTAAGTGATTCTCTTGCCTCAACCTCCCAAGTAGCTGGGACTACAGGTGCCCTCCACAATACCCGGCTATTTTTTGGTTGTAGTTGTCATTGTTGTTTAGCTGGTCCAGGCTGGATTCAAACCCACCAGCTTTGGTGTGTGTGGCTGGCACCCTAGCTGTTGAGCTACAGGTGCCAAGCTGCTCGCTCACACTTTTAACCATCTTCCCAAGCTTCATCCCTGCCCTCTTAATACCAGACACCTGTAATTTTTGAACTTTTTGTAAGTCCTGTAGCTTAGATCGGTTAGAAAACCTGAGTGGTACCTCTCTGGAGTTATCTGATATCCTGCTGTGTGAGCGGTGCTAAATCCTCCCATTCACTTGCCATTTCTCACAGATGCGTTCATATTTCTTTTCTGCTCTTATGTTTCTCCATTTTGCTTTAGTCTATGGGTTTTACCGTTTAAAATATTTTTATGCACATTTTAGTAGTGTTTCACAAGGAAGTGAAATAAACATATAATGTGTAATCTGATGTGCTTAATCTAAATAGCTTGCCCCAGTACATCAGAGTGTCAAGAATCATCTCCAGGCCTTGCTTCTCATGAAAGCTTTCCTGTCTGCCTCTAGGTACTGTTGATGTCACCGTCGCTATCAGGAAACAAATGAAACGCCTGCTTTCACTTCCTTGCTGTGTATTTGTTTCTGTAGCCATACAACTAAATTAATATTTTTTCTTCTTATTACTTTATCTTGTTTTTAAAAGTTCAGATCAGGGGCAGCCCCTGTAGCTCAAAGGAGTAGGGTTCTGGCCCCATATCCTGGAGGTGGTGGGTTCAAATCCACCCCCAGTCAAAAACTGCAAAAAAAAAAAAATAAATAAATAAAATAAGTTCAGATCAGTTAAAAAAGAACTACTTGACAATCCCATCCAAAACTTTAAAAAGATCTATCTTTCAATCCTGTTCAGTTTAGTTTACTTATTTTATTTAACGCCTCAGGTTGATTATTACAGGGTAATCTCTAAAGGTCTGTCTTCCTAGAGGCAGTTGGCGTTCTGTGATAGATAAACTCAGATAACCACAAGATAGGACATGGGAGGGGGTGTGCATTAGGGGAGCGGTAGAGAAGCCGGGCTTGTTCAGTCAGGGGAGACAGACGATGAGAATTCAGTTAGTGGGAAAGCGCCAAGTTTTGTTCATTTTAATTTGATGATATTTACTACCATACTTTCTGTAAAGTCTAGTAGAACATCCACCTGGTGAATGTTTCATTGTGGGCACAGCACAAATGATGAGAATTCAGTAAGAGGGAAAGCTCCCAGTTTTGTTCAGTTTAACTTGATGACATTTGGGGTTTGTGTAAAGTATATCCACCTGGTGAACAATTTTCATTTTGGGTACAGCAGTTATTTGACTCTGAGGCAGGCCAGCCTGGGTACATCCTTCTCGACCTGGTAGAGAGGAGTGCCTGGCCACTTATACATGCTTCCTAAGTGTTTGTCTCAATTGGGAAAGCACTTTGGGAACAAACATGTTATTTATTTTTTTGAGACAGTCTCATTCTGTCACCCTGGGTTGAGTACCCATGTCATTATAGCTCACAGCAACCTTGGACTCTTGGGCTCAAGTGAGCCTCATGCCTCAGCCTTCTGAGTAGGTGGGACTACAGGTACCCACTGCAGTGCCCGTCTAGTTTTTCATTTTTAGTAGAGACAGAGTCTTGATCTTGCTCAGGCTGGTCTGGAACTCCTGAGTTCAAGGGATCCTCCTGTCTGGAGTGCTAGGATTATAGTTGTGAGCCACCTGGCTTGCCAGGAGCAAATGTTTTCAATACATTGCTGCTTTGTTATGCTTTCTAAAAAATAAACATGAAAGCAAATTATTTGTTTTTACCCCCACATATAGATTTTCCTTGCTGCTGCTTAATTTGGAGGAGTACTACTTTGAACAGCACACAGCTAATCATATTCTGCACAAGGGCCGGCACAATGAAAGGTAAGGAGGGCTGGGATCTCTATGGACTAACAGACTTTTCTGATAGCTGACATTTTAAAAATTAAGTGTATGATCATGCAGGTTTTTTTTCAGGAAGATGTACCATAGAAACAGAAACTAGTCTTCTCCAAATGTTAACCTTATTTTATAACTTTGATTTTGGAACCATATAAATATTTTATAGATTTTTAATGTAGACTTAAATTTTATTTTATTTTTATTTTTTGAGACAGAGCCTCAAGCTATCCCCCTGGGTAGAGTGCCATGGCTTCACAGCTCAGAGCAACCTCCAACTCCTGGGCTCAAGCGAGTCTCCTGCCTCTGCCTCCCAAGTAGCTGGGACTACAGGCGCCTGCCACAATGCCTGGCCATTTTTTGGTTGCAGCCATCATTGTTGTTTGGCGGGCCCGGGCTGGGGATTCAAACCTGCCACCTTAGGTGTATGTGGCTGGCGCCTTAGCCGCTTGAGCCACAGGCTCCGAGCCTAGACTTAAATTTTAAAAAGAAACAGTAAATCCTAAAAGTCAAAGAGAAAATGAAATAAGTAAATTTAGCTATAAAGTTGTCTCCAATTTTATTAATTTTAATCAACTTCATAGCACAGTGGTTTGATGAAAAGGAATTGCAAAGAAGTTGTGAACTTGTCAGTAGTGATAATGTTGTTAATAGTTTAATATTGGCCAAGCAGGGTGGCTCACCTCTGTATTCCTAGCACTCTCGGAGGCCAAGGTGGGTGGATCACCTAAGCGTAAGAGTTTAAGACCAGGGTGGTGCCTGTGGTTCAGTGGGTAGGGTGCTGGCCCCATATACCAAGGGTGGCAGCCAAACTGCAACAAAAAATAGCATGGCATTGTGGCGGGTGCCTGTAGTCCCAGCTACTCGGGAGGCTGAGGCCAAGAGAATCACCTAAGCCCAGGAGTTGGAGTTTGCTGCGAGCTGTGATGCCACAGCACTCTACCAAGGGTGAGATAAAGTGAGATTCTGTCTCTAAAAAAAAAAAAAAGAGTTCAAGATCAGCCTGAGCAAGAGTGAGACCCTGTCTCTACTAAAAATAAAGACGTATCCAGTGTTATGGTGGGCATCTATAGTCCCAGCTACTTGGGAGGCCAAGGCAGGAGGATCTTTTGAGCCCAAGAGTTTGAGGTTGCTGTGAGCTGTGATGCCATGGCAATCTACCCAGGGCACAGAGTTAGACTCTGTCTCAAAAAAATAAAAAATATAATCTTAATAGTAATGTTTTGACGTTAATTTATATACACATGCACATGGATTTATATAGTTGTATAAAACAATTGAATAATTATGTTAACATCAAGACCAAGATTTTCAGTATTAAAAAATCTAAATATAGACTCGGTGCCTGTGGCTCAAGTGGCTAAGGAGCCAGCCAAATACACCTGAGCTGGCAGGTTCAAATCCAGCCTGCCCCACCAAACAACAATGATGGCTGCAACCAAAAAATTGCCAGGCATTGTGGCAGGTGCTTGTAGTCCCTGCTACTTGAGCCCAGAAGTTGGAGGTTGCTATGAGCTGTGATGCCACAGCACTCTACCCAGGGTGACAGTTTGAGGCTCTGTCTCAAAAAAAGAAATAAAAATAAAAAAATAAATATACTATTAAGGATAGGCCCGGTGGCTCACACCTGGAATCGCAGCACTTTCGGAGGCCGAGGTGGAGGAATCACTTAAGGCCAGGAATTTAAGACCAGCCTGGGCAATATAATGAGATCTTGACTCTGTCTTATAAAAAATAGAAAAATTGGCTAAGTATGATGACACATGCCTATAGTCTCAGCTACTACAGAGGCTGAGGCAGGAAGTTTACTTGAGGCCAGGAGTTTGAGGCTATTGTGAACTATGACTGTATCAATTCACGCCAGTCTAAGTAACAGAGGAAGACCTAGCTCTAAAATAAATAAATAAATATTAAAGAAGTTAAATAAAGCCTTATAATCTTACATTTGAACTGGAAATGACTATGTAGATTCATGTACCCCCCCCCGCTTTATTGAAGTATAATTAACAAATACAAACTGTATATATGTAAAGTGTACAATGTTGTCTGTGTTGTGAAGTGATTGCCACAATGTAATTAACGTAACCATCAACCCACATAGTTACCTTCTTTTTTGTGAGTGTGGATGAGAACATTTAAGATCTGCTTTCCGATCCAATTTCAAGTATACAGGACAGTATTATTAACTATAGTCTATAGCTGTACATTGAATCTCCAGGATTGATTCTTCCTGCATAATGGGAAATGTGTACATTTTGTCCAATGTCTCCCATTTCCTGTACCCAGCAAACCCCGGTAAGCACCTTCTACTCTCTGTCTCTATAAATTTAACTCTCTGATTCCACATGAGATCAGGCAGTACTTTTCTTCTGTTCTAGGTTTATTTCACTTAGCATAACGTCCTCCAAGTTCATCCATGTTATCATAAATGATAGGATCTCCTTCTTTCCTCAGTCTGAATAATATTCCATTGTGTGTGTGTGGATATGTGTGTAATTTTACATATTTATATATCCATATACAGAGGGTGCCAAAAAAGGCATACACATTTTTAAGAGATGTTATCTATGTACTACATAGTATGTTTTGAAGTTGAGTTGGATTATGGTAGTAATATGTAGTATAATGCTTGCTCAGAAGATTAATTAAATGAATGCTAGCATCACCCTGCAATAGGCAGGACAGTCAAGGAAAATAGCAGAAGCTTGGCTGTGGTCTGAGGAGCACAAGACCATTTTGAAGGGGTATTTGAAGTCTAAGAGCATTGTGGAAGTAAGACAGTGCAGGTGTGAGGAAGCAGTGGCACTTGCAACAGGCCTGACAACTGCACAGGTGCATCAGTGTGAGACGCGTGGGGCTGTGTGTGATGTGCACAAGGAAGGTCTAGGAGGCCTCACAGTGTTGCTCCAGCAGATGTTTGCTGTAATCAGAAGTGTCTGGATGCTGATGGCAACGACTTTGAACACCTCTTATAATTGCAGAAGTCAAATGTGATTTGTATTCACCTTTTGTTATTGGTGTATGTATTGAGTATTATAATTTTAATAGTTTTTTCCTTTCTTAATATATGTGTAAATTTTTTTGGCACCCTTTGTGTATTATATCTTATTTATCTGTTCACCTTTTGATGGACACTTAGCTTGATACTAAATCTTGGCTACTGTGAATAGCCCTGTAATGAATGTGGGAGTACAGATATATCTTCAACATACTGATTTGGTTTCTTTCGGGTATGTATCCAGAAATGGGATTGCTGGATCATATAGTAGTTCTATTTTTATGTTTGTGAGGAACCTTTATACTGTTTTCCATAATAGAAGGACTGATTTGCATTCCCACCATGCAAAGGTTTTCTTTTTTCCACACCCTCACAACATTTGTTATTTTTTGTCTTTTGATAACAGGTATGAACTGATAGCTCAACTTGATGTCAATTTACTTTTCTTTGATGATGAGGGATGGGGTATCTTTGCATTTGCTTGTTGGCTGTTCTTATTTCTCTTTTTGAGAAATGTCTGTTCAGGTGCTTTGCCCATTCGTAATAGGCAGTTTGTTTCCTTACCTTTGAACTGTTTGAGTTCTTTATATATTTTGGATATTGGTTCCATAGTTTCCAAATCTTTTCTCCCATTCTGTAGGTTGTGAAAAAATCACTCTGTGGATTTTTTCTTTTTCTGCAGAAGGTTTTTAGTTTGATGCAGTCCAATATGTCTACTTTCGCTGTGTTACCTGTGCTTTGGGATCATAACCAAAAAATCATTAACTAGCTCAAGGTCAAGAAGCTTTTCTCCTCTTTTTTCTTTTATCAGTTTTATAGTTTCTGGACTTATATTTATAAGTGTTTAATCCATTTTAAGCTATTATTATATATGGGATGAGATAAAGGTACAGTTTCATTCTTTTTTAGGATTTTCTCTCCATTTTTTTTTTCCCCACTGAGACAGAATCTTGCTCTTTCACAGAGGTTAGAGTACAGTGGCATCAATATAGTTCACTGCAACCTCAAACTATTGGGCTCAAGCGATTCTCCTACTTCAGCCTCCCAAGTAACTGGGACTATAGGGGTGCCCCACCATTCCCAGCTCATTTTTTTTAATATTTTGTAGAGATGGAGCCTCACTTTTGTTCAGGCTTGTCTCAAACAATCCTCCTGCTTCACCCTCCCACAGTGCTGGGATTACATGGATGAACAATCGATTATGGCCAGCCAAGGATTCTCTTTATATAAAATCATGTTGTTTGCAAACAGAACCAGTTTTTCTTCCCTTCCAGGTTGGATGTCTTTCATTTCTTTTTCTTGCCTAATTGCTCAAGGTCGTATTCTCAATACTGTGTTGCACAGCAGGGGCAAGAGTGGGCGCCCTTGTATTGCTCCTGTGCATTCTTCTCTTTAAATGAAATTATTTCTTTTTCTGTTGTTGTTGTTGCAGTTGTCATTGTTGGTTTAGCTGGCCTGGGCCAGGTTTGAACCCCCCAGCCTCGGTGCATAGGGCTGGCGCTGTGCTAAGAGTGCAGAGCCTAAATTAAAGTATTTCTTACGTCTGTCTTTGGAAGAGGCCTAGAAACAAGTCAGTAGCAATCAGCACCGAGAATTTGGTCTCCAACTACCACTTCCCCATAAAAAGATAAGGCTTTTTGACAAATGTCTGATTCTAAGGCGAAAGATGTGTGAGATGAGCCTGGAACATCCTGTCATACAGGCAAATAAGGACAACATCAAAGACAGTTGTGAAGAAATTAAAAAGGACCAGGCAAACCTGGAGGGGTTAACCCTGGACCAAAACCAGGAGAAATTAAGTGTCAGAAAAGAATAATATCTGCAGTGGATTGAAATATATCAAAAATATTAAAATCCGTGAGAGCATAACGATATATCCGTGTGCATACGTAACTGACAAGCATAGCCAGTTACATTCTCAGGGTGGGAGGACACCAACTCATTTTTCAGAAATTTGATAAGTAAAAGTAAAGAATCAAGCCTTTTCCCTATATCCTTTTGCAGATGGTACTTCAGGGTAACCAAATTACTTTGTTAACAAATTCTAGCTAATAAACACAGAAGGAATGATAAAATTTAAACCCTAATAAAAGAATGGATTTACAGCAGGAGTTGTCAGACAACACCCCTTGGGCCAAATCTGAGCTGGCACTTCTTTTTGTAAGTAAAGTTTTACTGGGACACAGCCAAGCCCATTTTTTGACATATTATGCGTGGCTGCTTTCCTCTACAACAGAGACCATATGAGCCATAAAGCCAAAAACATTTACTATCTGGCTCTTCACAGAAAACGTTAGTCAACCATGGATCTAGGCAGTGATCTTTGATGGCTGCTAAAGCCATTAGGTGAGAAGCTGCTGAGTGTAGTAGGGCTGTAGGTAGAGTGAATAGCATGTGTGAAGTAAAAGGTAGAGAGGAAGAATGAAAGTCATGAGTAGATCATTTAATTAACCTAACACACATTTTGGCAACAAGATGAAGAGGTAGGCCCAGTTCAAATTTTAAAAAGGCCTATGGAAGGCCAGGCAGCCATGGGCATATGTGTAAACAAGGAAGGGTAAGAGATTTCTTTGGTAGAGAAAGATTGGCGGGGTTGGGAGGGTGCGGGGAGTAGGAAGGCAGAAGCCTGGAGAGCAATTAGGCTCCTTGAAGAATGTGAGTGAAATAACCTCTTCACTTACGGCAGGGAGTCATGAGAACCCTGGGATGGCAGAGTAGAAGCATCCATCAGGACCCCGAGGGATGACTAGGGCATAAATCCAAAGTCATTCAAGCTATTTTAAAGAACTTAGAATCTTTAAAGTTCTGCTTGTAAATAAGATATACTTTTGGAAACCAGTCTTAAGTGATTTTTTGTAAGATAATATTTCAGCATCTCTTAACCTGTGTTCTGATCACATAATAAAGCTATCACCTTTGATCATTGGTAAAAGACATCCAATCAATTAAAAAAGAAAATGTATAGTTTTTTTAAAAATAATGAACAGCGTTTTTTGTTGGTTTTTTTTTGAGACTGAGCCTCAAGCTGTCCCCCTGGGTAGAGTGCCGTGACATCACAGCTCACAACAACCTCCAACTCCTAGACTCAAGCTATTCTCCTGCCTCCACCTCCCAAATAGCTGGGATTACAGGCTCCTATCACAACGCCTGGCTATTTTTTGGTTGTAGCTGTCATTGTTGTTTGGCAGGCCAGGCTGAATTCAAACCCAGCAGCTCAGGTGTATGTGGCTGGCACCTTAGCTGCTTGAGCCACAGGCAATGAGCCACAGGCAACAAGCCACGAACAAGGTTTTGTTTTGTTTTGTTTTTTGGAATTTTTTTTTTTTGAGACACAGTCTCACTTTGTCACCCTTGGTAGAGTTCTGTGGCATCACAGCTCACAGCAACCTCAAACTCTTGGGCTTAAGTGATTCTCTTGCCTCAGCTTCCCAAGTAGCTGGGACTATAGGCTCCCGCCACAATGGCCGGCTATTTTTTGGTTGTAGCTGTCATTGTTGCTTTGCAGACCCAGGCTGGTTTCAAACCCGCCAGCTACAGTGTATGTGGCTGGTGCCCTAGGGTTTTGTTTTTTTTTAAGTGTATGTATTTTTATAAGCTTCCAGGTGATGTATATTGGTCTAAAGTAGCAATTGCCTCTAAGATGTTCAGGTAGGTTTCTTTTCAAAACCTAGTGAAGCTATATAAATGTTCCAAGAAAAAATAAACTGGTAAAGCTTATAACATATTTATTTGATATTATCATTGTAGCCTGGTAGTCTTCAAAATTGCTCATGATCATGAAACAAATTTTTCCCTAAATTTCTAAATACATCCAAAAATCACTGTTAAGAGCATTTTATGTGCTAAATCAAACTCTTATTATTTTTTCTGTGATTATATACATAAGAAAAAGCCCCCTTTTTCTAATCAGTTTTAGATATTTGATATTACCTTCTGAATGGTTCTTATATAGGGAATTAAAAGCCAACAGAATTTATAGAATAGATTCAGCATTTATCTTAGTTCCCTTTTCAGAGCAGTAGGGAGGACTAAAGGAGGTAAGTAAAATGCATGAGGTGGCTCGGCGCCTGTGGCTCAAATGGCTAAGGTGCCAGTCACATACACCTAAGGTGGTGGGTTCAAATCCAGCCCAGGCCCGCCAAACAACAATGACGGCTGCAACCAAAAAGTAGCCGGGCGTTGTGGCGGGCACCTGTAGTCCCAGCTACTTGGGAGGCGGAGGCAAGAGACTCGCTTGAGCCCAGGAGTTGGAGGTTGCTGTGAGCTGTGATGCCATGGCTACCCAGGGGGACAGCTTGAGGCTCTGTCTCAAAAAAAAAAAAAAAAAATGCATGAGGTATGCTCAGCAAGTCAAATTACAATTACAACCTATGCAGATTTCTCTAATGTCTATGGAAGAGGCAGTAGGGGGGAAATATTTTTGTTACTTTTTTCAACCTTTCGTACTCTTCCCTGTAATTGTGGTGTTGATCTTTTATTAGTTGATATTTTAGTAATCTACTTCCCAGTTAAATTGTATTATGATTTTTCTGTGACTTGACTTTTGTTATGTTTATTGAATAATATTTTGTACTTTGATCCCTAGGAAAATCAGAGGCTCCTTAAAAATATGTACAAAATCAGTGATTTTTGAACCAGATGCAATATCCCAGCCCATCATTAAGGTAAACACATTTTAAATGTGAACAAAGATGTTCCTATTTTTGTGTGATTTTACTTTTCCTTATTTTTATAATATTTTTCTCTTAATATTATCCAGATTCCTTTGAGAGATTGTATAAAAATTGGAAAACATGGAGAAAATGGAGCCAATAGACATTTTGCAAAGTATGTAATCTTCACAAACTGTTTAATTTTACTTCATCAAAAAAAAAACTGTGTGTAATGATTTTTATCTGTATTTTAGGGCAAAATCTGGGGAGATTTCACTCATTTTTAGTCAGGTAAGTATGTAGTAAATATTTTTTTTAGACTGTGAACGTGCATACATACTATATATATATTTTTTTTTAGTATGATGAAATTTATTTGTAGAACTATCAAATGACTACCATTGCAATAGATACTTAAAAGAGTTTAGAAATATTTTCCTGAAGATGGGCTCCCTCAGGGAATCCTTACTGTCTGCCAGGGCTGTGGTATCTGTGTACTTGAGCTTCCATCCTCAGGAGCTGTGACAGTGTGTGAGGGTTGGGATGGAGTGTGGCAGTGTTTCCTTCAGACTATGGGTGGTTTCAGGGAGGCTGGACAACCAAGGCAAAGACTCAGGTTGGGTAGTTTTGTGTCTTCATTACTCTTGGGGTCATGACCTTTCATTCACTCAGATCTATAATGTGAACATTTATATATATATACTGTGCCCCTCTACTGCTCTCAGCACAGGGGCACAGCGCAGCACTGGCATCATAGGACCAATGCAAACATGGTTTTTCTGCTGTCTTATCACCAATTAGTGTATAGATGTTTTAGTAATTATAAATAAGGAGGGAGTAGAGGTCTTCCACCACCTTCTTTTGGGTCTGGATTTTACCTTCTTCATCTTTAAAACAAAGGAGTTAGCGGTGTAGCCTTGACTCACTGCAGAACACTCGTTCCTTGAGGTGTTAAATGGTTTAGGGAAGTGTAGGAAAAGCTGTGGGAGACAAAGGATAGCACAGATTCCTTTCTTTTTCTTTTTTTTGTAGAGACAGAGTCTCACCTTATCGCCCGTGGTAGAGTGCTGTGACATCACACAGATCACAGCAATCTCCAACTCCTGGGCGTAGGCGATTCTCTTGCCTCAGCCTCCCAAGTAGCTGGGACAACAGGCGCCTGCCACAATGCCCAGCTATTTTTTTGTTGCAGTTTGGTTGGGACTGAGTTTGAACCTGCCACCCTTGGTGTATGGGGCCGGTGCCCTACCCACTGAGCCACAGGTGCTGCCCACACAGATTTCTTGACTGAGGACTCATCTCAAAGCCTCTGCCGTGGCCGTGCATGGACAGTCTCCAGGGGGTGGCTGGGGAGAGAAGGGAGCGCTTATTAGCACTATCTAGATCACCAAACTCTTGTTTATGGAAATTTTTTAATATGTCTTGAAAATTATTTTAAGAAAACTGGAAGATAGTGAATTAGGTAATTTTTTTACATCTAGTTTCTATGATTCTATTAATTTTAAGGAAGAAAACAATTTGCAGTCTATCCTCAACTTCATATTGTCTTAACTGGCACATGTGAACTTTGGGGCAGGAACACCATTATTAATTCTGACCCACCCCTGTGCCCTCCTGTCTATGTCTACTTCAGAATGTTGTTCTATAAAGGCCACATTGTCACAACCCCTCGGGCCCCTATGGCCCTGGTCTCCATCACAGCTGGAAGGAACCAGGCGTGACATAGATTAGAAGTACTAGCTTGCAGGAGGAGGGAAGGGCTAGCCCCAAGCAACCTCAGCATTAGCCTTTTATTGAGACCTTACAACACAGGTGAGGGGAGTAATTAACAAATAACTAGTGCTGCCCGCTTGGGCTCTTTCTCCAGGAGGAGCACCTGCAGATGAATGGCCTGAGGGTCCACTCCTCTGCTGGAGATCATCTTGCTCAGAGGTCGTCTGACTCTTGGCATCCTCTACGCACATCTTAAAAGGAAGTGGTACCTTTTCAGTTGGAAATAGGGTTTTCATTATAAAATTGTACGTTTAGTTATTTTAGTAAAACTTTAATAACTTTGGGCTTAGAATTTAAAGCCCTGAAATACTTCCACCTACTTTTAATAATCTGTTGAAGAGGTCTCATATCAAACTGATTCAAATCCAGGTTAACACCAAGGGGTACCTAGACATGAGCTCTTCTTTCAAATGTTGTTTCAAGCTTCCTGTATCAGGTACTCAACAGGCAACTTGTATGTGTTCTGATCACCTAGTAGGTCACAAGATCTCAGAACATGTTACGTGCTTTACATTTACAGAGTTTTGTTCCAGATTTTCCACTGCTGCTAGAATAAAAGGGGGTGTGTGTGTATGTAAATGATAATTTTAACCCGTGCATTCAATAAACATTCTATTTAAGGCTTTGGGGATATAGGGAAGCCTCTCTACCCATGGACTTTACTTCTCAGTAGGGGAGACAAACAAGAAACAAATCTCTACTGTCAGGTAGTGATAAAAGCTATGAAGAAAATAGAACAAAAGGATAGAAAACTGTAAGGAGTGTTATCCTGCTGCTTTAGATGGGGTGGTTGGGGCTGCCTCCCTGAGAAGTGACACTTAACAAGGACTCAGAGGGCATGAGGGAGTGAGCCCTGCGGCTGGTGACCTTCTGGTGGTGGTCTAGGCACAGAGTGGTGGTTGGGGAGAAACACCCCTCCCCAGGTGGGTGCAACCTCCATGGGTTCAAGGCATGGGAGCCTGAGTGCACATGGGCAGGAGAGTGCTCAGAGGGAGGCTGGAGCAGGAGCGGGGACCATGTCATGAAGGGTCTTGCCAGACACAGTAAGGATTTAGAATAAGGCCCAAAAAGAAAAGCCATGGAGAGCTGAAAGAGAAGGGCACCTCTAATTTGTATGAATTCATAAATCTTGCTGGAGGCTTGGTAGGGAGCATGGAGGCAGCACAGAGTAGAAGCCAGGGGACCCTTTGGGGTCTTCCAGAAACTCAGGTGTTTTGGACCAGGATGGTGAGAGGTGGTCATTGCCTATTTTATAAGTAATACCCTAACAGATGTGCTGGTGGATTCGTTGCAGGAAATAAAGGAGAAGAATCAGTCAGGAATGACTCCAGCTAGGTGTATAGGAATGCCTTTGTTTTATGATAAAAAGCTTGGGAAGGTGCAGGCATGGTTTAGAAGGTGCGATTTAAGGTGACTGATAGAACCCCAGGAGGAGAATGCCCCCAGACATTAAGGGTGCATTCACCTAGTCTTCACAGAGGAAGCCGAGGCTAAAAAGATAAACTATGAGTTGGAAGTTTCCAGAGACTTTCTAAAGCCTTGGGGCTTGATGAGATTTCCGGGGACTGTGTGTGGATGGAGAGGTTTGATGACCAAAATCCTGCAACTTTCTAACAAGAGGCCAGGAGAGAGCAGGGTCTAGGAGCAGATGGAAGGAGCAGCCAGAGAGAGTGGAGGGAACCGGGAGCAGGTGCCTGGGAAGCCAAGTGGAAAACGGCTTCCAGAAGAGCCATCAGCTGGGTCACATGCTCGAGGAGGAGAGGCAAGGAGATGGTTGGATGTGGTGATGTGCAGACTAATGCACCTTATGTGACCATCTGCGCAGTGGTTTCAATAGCCTGGTAGGGCTAGAAACCTGTCATGGGCCCAAGAAAAAGTACAGACAGCTCTTGCAAAGCCTTTCACCACAAAAAGGAACAGAGAAATGTCAAAAGGAGGATGTGAGACCAAAGGGAAGTGTGTGTGGGGTGTTATCTGTGGTTGGTTTGTTTGAAATGGGACAAGGTACAATGCATAATCCAAGAAGCAGAGTTTTTGAGTAGCTGGCAGGTGAAGGAGGGTTCACGCTCTGTGCCCACCACCATGGGGCTGGCCTTTACGCACCTAGGCAGACCCTGTGTTGTCACAGGAGGAAGTGGGGTGAGTGCACAGTGTGAGGAGACTGGTGCCTCTAGTGGTCTGTGTTGCTTGTTTGCATGGTTATTAACATCAAAGTGGGAGGACAGGTGGCCTGGTGCGTGTGAAAACACAAGTGCCCAGATCACCTCCTTCTGTTCTTTATGTTAATGAACATATTTTATACCACAGTATATTTGTTACACCCATTTCTTAGAAAATCGACACTTAGATTAGTGTTCTTCTGTCTACTTGGTTACTTGGTACAAGTAATGACCTTCATAAAACATCTTAGGTATTTATTCAGTAATACTTGATTTCTTGTTTTAACTACAGAACTTTAAATCAGTTCTAATGTTAATGTAGTACTTTTGGAAATAGAGGTTATGTAAAAATAATTTAAAACATTCAATTTATAAAATCCTAATTTATAGTTACTCTACAGTGAAAAATTGAGGGCATTATTTTACTAGAATTGATTTGTCTTTCTCAGGTGTATTTCATTAAGGAACATAATGTTGTTGCACCATATAAAATAGAAAGGGTAAGTAAAGATTTTCATGTATTCCCAGAAATTTATATAGTGATTTTGAGTAATAAGATTTTACAACTCTTTTAACATCTTTAATCAAATATAACGATAATGGATATTTAAAGCTTATTACCTAGCATTTATAACAAAATTACTCAAGGGAGCTGTAGACTTCCCATCAAAGAAAATTCAATTAACTTTTGACTTTAAAAAAAATGTACCTAAAAAGAAAATATGCCTAATAGGAGAAAAAAAAGCATTAAATCATTAGAGAGGAAATTGAAGTCAGAATATGAGTCAGGCTCGGCTCCTATGGCTCAAGTGGCTAAGGCACCAGCCACAAACATCAGAGCTGGTAGGTCGAAATCTGGCCCAGGCCTGCCAAACAACAACAACTACAATCAAAAAAATAGCCAGGCATTGTGCCAGATGCCTGTAGTCCCAGCTACTCGGGAGGCTGAGACTAGAGAATCACTTAAGCCCAGGAGTTTGAGGTTATTGTGAGCTGTGATGCCACAGCACTCTACCCAGGGCATTACCTTGAGGCTCTGCCTCAAAATAAATAAATAAATAAAAGTGGAGAGAAGGCTAGGTGTGATAGCTAATACCTGTAATCCTAGTGCCGGGAAGAAATCCTCAGGACCCTGACTAGAGTTCAGCTATTTTGGGAGATAGCTAGTGAGAGAAAGCAGACCAGAAACCAAACTGCAGGACCACAGCAACCCTCTTCCCACACTCCTATAAATCCTCACGACCCTGATAAGAGTGTAGCCATTTTGGGAGGACAGTAAGAGAAAGAAGGTCAGTGACCGAATGGCATGGTTGCAGCAACCCCCTCCCCACACTGTTTCAAGGCCTGCATGATTGGGAAACATCAGAATCTCCTATCTTTTTTTTTTTTTTTTTTTTTTGAGACAGGAGCTTCAAGCTGTCCCCTTGGGTAGAGTGCTGTGGCACCTCAGCTCACAGCAACCTCCAACTCCTGGGCTCAAGCAAGCCTCCTGCCTCTGCCTCCCAAGTAGCTGGAACCATAGGCGCCCGCCACAACGCCCGGCTATTTTTTGGTTGCAGCCGTGGTTGTTTGGTGGGCTGGGCTGTATTCAAACCCGCCACCTTGGGTGTACGTGGCTGGCGCCTTAGCCACTTGAGCCATAGGAGCCGAGCCAGAATCTCCTATCTTATAGACATGGGGTCTCAGTAAGAGAAAGCAGGTCAGAGACCAAATGGCATGGTTGCAGCAACCCCTCCCCACACTCCTGGGAATGTTTCAAGACCAGTGTGATTGGGAAACATCATAATCTCCTATCTTAGAGAGATAGGGTCTCATTCTTGCTCCTGCTCCTGGCTGACACTAGAGATAAGGCCCGGCTGCAAGATTAACTTTTGTGGAAGGAAGTTATTCTAAGATGGGTCACTGATCCAGCATCATTCATTCACTCTGTAGAAAAAAAGGTGACTGGCTCGGCACCTTTGGCTCAAGCGGCTAAGGCGCCAGCTACATACACCTCAGCTGGCGGGTTTGAATACAGCCTCAGGGCGCCAAACATCAATGATGGCTGCAACCAAAGAACAGCCAGGCGTTGTGGCAGGTGCCCGTAGTCCCAGCTACTTGGGAGACAGAGGCAGGAGACTCGCTTGAGCCCAGGAATTGCAGGTTGCTGTGAGCTGTGATGCCACAGCACTCTATCCAGGGCGACAGCTTGAGGCTCTGTCTCAAAATAAAAAAAAAGATGACTTCCCTCACCTCTCCTAACTCCCTCTCACATTCCAACTACACTAATAAAAGCGTACTATTGTATTTTACCCAGTGTTGAAACTGTGAAAAGGAGCTGACTCCTGGTCAGATTACACTCTATACCAGGGTCCTCAAACTACGGCCTGCAGGCCACATGCAGGCCGCATGCAGCCCACCTAGGACATTTATCCAGCCCGCCAGGTGTTTTTGCCACGGCTGCCTGTCCTGCTTAGCAACCAACCTCCTCCCGGGGCCTGCAGTCTGGCCCTGCAACCCCTCTGAGGGACAGTGAACTGGCCCCGTTTAAAAAGTTTGAGGACCCCTGCTCTACACTTTCTCTCTTCTAATAAAGCCTTTCTAATCCCTGAACTGCCCTCTTCTCCTTTTTAACGGACCCTCCCTCATACACACACTCTATTCCAGTAACTCTTACCTGGCACTTTGGGAGGCTAAAAAGGGAGGATGCTTGAGACTAGCTTGAGTAAGAGGGAGACCGCATCTCTACTAAAAATAGAAAAAACTAGGTAGGCATTGTGGTGCACACTTGTAGTCCCAGCTAATCCGGAGGCTAAGGCAAAAGGACTGCTTGAGCCCAGAGGTTTGAGGTCACTGTGAGATATGATGCCACAGCACTCTATCCAGGGTACAAGAATAAGACTGTCTCAAAGAAAATAAAAAAGAACAATCAGAAGTTGTTGCATGTGTTTTACCACAATTTTTCTTTACCATGTTACGCCAAAGAAATATTAAAATAACTTCTATTACTAATAAAGTGACTGCCTAAAAGTTT
Source organism: Galago senegalensis (assembly GCA_963575145.1). Classification (NCBI taxonomy): domain Eukaryota; kingdom Metazoa; phylum Chordata; class Mammalia; order Primates; family Galagidae; genus Galago; species Galago senegalensis. Next base: position 44,020 of record CAUYTI010060340.1, read on the forward strand.
GGCCAGAAGACCTCCCAGCTTATGACTATTATCATAATAGTTCTCCTTTTTACTCTCAAATATGGGCCATTTGAGTTATAATAGGTACTGAGTGAACACACTAAGTGTCTGGTGCTATCCAGACAATACAGTGCTACAGAAGCTAAAGCTGTTTTAACAAAAAGGGGAGGGAGCTCTGAACTGATATGGAATGATTTTCTGAGTATACAGTTAGGTTAAAAAAAAAAACAAAACAGGGCTTGGCGCCTGTGGCTCAAGTGGCTAAGGCGCCAGCCACATACACCTGAGCTGGCAGGTTCAAATCCAGCCAGGCCCCCCAAACGTTGGCTACAACCAAAAAATAGCGGGGCATTGCAGTGGGCACCTGTGGTCCCAGCTACTTGGGAGGCTGAGGCAAGAGAATTGCTTGAGCCCAGGAGTTGGAGGTTGCTGTGACCTGTGATGTCACAGCACTCTACCCAGGGCAACAGCTTAAGGCTCTGTCTCAAAAAAAAAAAAAAAAAACAGGATGGGTGACACCTATGGTTCAAAGGAGTGGGGCACTGGCAGCCCCGTATATCGGAAATGGTGGGTTCAAACCCAGCCCCAGCCAAACAAAACAAAACAAAACAAAAAAACAAGGATGCTGTGGCAGGGTACTACTCAGGAAGGCTGAAAGCAAGAAACCCCATCACTTGAACCCAGGAGTTAAGGTTGCTATGACGCCATGGCACTCTGGCCTGGGACAACAGATTGAGACCATGTCACAAAAAAAAAAAGGACAAAGGCCACACATGGTGGCACACCACTTGAGTTTGAGACAGCCTCTAAAATATTAAAAATAGATAAAAGGAGCTAGGTGCAGTGGTTCACATCTGTGATTCTAGTACTTCAGGAGGCCAAGGCAGGAAAATCATTTCAGACAAACCTAGTCAACATAGCCAGACTCCATCCCTACAAAAATGAAAGTTGTAATTAGCCAGTTATGGGAGCAGGCACCTGTAGTCCCAGCTACTCAGGAGGATGAGTCAAGATGGTGGCTTGAGCCCAGGAATTTGAGGTTACAGTGAGCCACGATAAGGAGACTGCACTCTACCTTGGGCAACAGAGCAAGATCCTGTCTCCAAAAAAATAAATAATAGAATTAGAAAAACTCTAGTAAAATAAGCAACTTAGCCAACAATCAATCATTAGGTGAAACTTTTTTTGAGACAGTCTCAAGCTGTCACCCTGGGTAGTCGTCACAGCTCACAGCAACCTCCAACTCTTGGGCTCAAGCGAGCCTCTTACTTCAGTTTTTCCATTTTTAGTAGAGAGAGACAGGGTCTCACTCTTGTCCAGGCTGGTCTCGAAGTCGAGAGATCAAGCAATCCACCCACCTCAGCCTCCGAGAGTGTTATGATTACAGGTGTGAGCCTGGTCATGGTGAAAACATTTTTTGAGAAAAAGAGAAGAATACCCAAATTATCACCCCACAGTCAAGTATAATTGCAACAGAGACCACATACCTTTACAATGAAAAAATCAATTGACATAACACTAACCAAGTAAGGTTAGCACTGTAAAGAATGAGGCAAACCAACACCTGTCAGTCCCTACACCTTAAAAGATCATCAGTAGGCTCAGCGCCCATAGCTCAGTGGCTGGTGGGTTCAAACCCAGCTGGGCCTGCTAAACAACAATGACAACTACAACAAAAAAAATAGACAGGTGTTGAGGCAGGCACCTGTAATCCCAGCAACTTGGGAGGCTGAGGCAAGAGAATTGCTTAAGCCCAAGAGTTTGAGGTTGCTATGAGCTGTGACACCATAGCACTCTACCCAGGATGACATAGTGATACTCTGTCTCAAAAAAAAAGAAAGAAAAAGATCATCAACAGAAGTTGGAGAAGCAGACATTCCGTTCTTCCTAATGTATACAATATAAATCACATATCACCTAGGAACTATTTTCGCCTAAAATATCTGACCCAAATTTAATCAAGCCTTTCTATAGTTTCCAGTTTTTAGAAATAAAACAGAGAAAAAAGTTAAATGACATCTTAAGCACATAATCAGAAAATTCTAAAATATGGCCCATTTTTTACAAAGATGATGCCATAGATTTAATGAAAAGTACCTTACCCATAATAATGGTATTATGATTTTAAACTTTCTTAGCAGGAAAGTTTAAATAAACTTGTTTGAAATAAAAATGAATGAAAGTATAAGAAAGGCCTGGCGCCTGTAGCTCAGTGGCTAAGGTGCCAGGTACATACACCGGAGCCTGCAGGTTCAAACCCAGCCAGGGCCTGCTAAACAATAATGACAACAATAACAATAAAACAGCTGGGCACTGTGGTGGGCATCTGTGGTCCCAGTTGTGTGGGAGGCTGAATCGCTTAAGCCTAAGAATTTGAGGTTGCTGTGAGCTGTGAGGCTATAGCACTCTACCCAGGGAGACATAGAATAAAAAATAAATAAATAAAAAGCACAGACAGTATCTACCTTCAAAGTACTCACATAACAGTAAAGAAAAGACACAAAGTACATTAATTAGAAATATATGTAAAATGCTTTAGTAACACAGAGAAAGTAGTTAATTTGCCAGAGGAATGAGACTATCCCTAGGTTTAGCGTTTAAAAATCGAAAATACTGCACTCAAATGTTTATAGCAGCACAACTCACAATGGCAAAGATGAGATGTGGAAACAACCCAGGTGCCATTCCACGCTGAACAGATTACTAAAGTGTGGTATATGCATGCCATGGAATACTTTTCAGCCATAAAAAAAATGGGAGATTTCTTATCTTTTGTAACAACCTGAATGGATTTAGAGAACATTCTCCTAAGTGAAGTACCACAAGTGAGTGAAAAACAAGGGCGGCACCTGTGGCTCAGTGAGTAGGGCGCCCGAAGGTGGCGGGTTCGAACCCAGCCCTGGCCAAACTGCAACAACAACAAAAAATAGCTGGTGTTGTGGCAGGCGCCTGTAGTCCCAGCTACTCAGGAGGCTGAGGTTAGAGAATCACCTAAGCCCAAGAGCTGGAGATTGCTATGAGCTAGGATGCCACAGCACCTACCAAGGGCCACAAAGTGAGACTCTGTATTTAAAAAAAAAACAGGACTCTGGGCGGCACCTGTGGCTCAAAGGAATAGAGACCAGCCCCATATGCCTACGGTAGGTTCAAACCCAGCCCCGGCCAAAAACTGCCAAAAAAACAAACAGACAGACAGACAGACAGGACTCAGTGCCTATGGCTCAAGTGGCTAAGGCGCCAGCCACATACACCTGGGCTGGTGGGTTCAAATCCAGCCAGGGCCCACCAAACAACAATGATGGCTGCAACCAAAAAATAGCCAGGCGTTGTGGCGGGCACCTGTGGTCCCAGCTACTTGGGAGGCAGAAGCAAGAGACTCGCTTGAGCCCAGGAGTTGGAGGCTGCTGTGAGTTGTGATACTACAGCACTCTATCCAGGGTGACAGCTTGAGGCTCTGTCTCAAAAAAAAAAAAAAGAATGAAAAACAAGCACCACACATACTCAGCACTTAATTAGAACCAGAAGATTAACAACTATACACACACGTGAGAAAAACTCAATTAAATTCAAGTAGGGGGGGACTGGGTAAACTCCCACCGAATGTGTACACTGCACGGATATATTATATTGCACACTTCCTGGGTGAAGGGCAAAAATACAACCCAGATTTTAACCTTACTAAAGCAAACTAAGTAACCTAATCATATGTGCCCCAAAATTAATCTGGAAAAAAAAAACTTGAAAATAATTTTGCCAATTAAATTCTAGCTAGTGGCTGGCGCAGTGGCTCATGCCTATAATCCTAGCACTCTGGGAGGCCGAGGTGGGTGTACTGCCTGAGCTCACAGGTTGAAGACCAGTGCAAGACCCCCTTCTATGAAACAGCCAGGTGGGCAGCACCTGTAGCTCAAAGGAGTAGGGCACTGGCCCCATATGCTAGACATGGGGTGTTCAAACCCAGCCCCTGCCAAAAACTACAAAAATAAAAAAAAATAAAATAAAACAGCCAGGGCATTGTGGTGGGCGACTGTAGTCCCAGTTCCCTGGGAGGCTGAAGGAAGAGAATAGCTTGAGCCCAGGAGTTTGAGGTTGCTATGAACTATGTTAAATTCTCCTAAGGGCAACAAAGTGAAACTCTGTCTCAAAAAAGTAAAAATAGGCTTGGTGCCTGTGGCTCAAGTGGCTAAGGCGCCAGCCACATACACCTAAGATGGTGGGTTCAAATCCAGCCTGGCCCACCAAACAATGACAGCTGCAACCAAAAAATAGCCGGGCATTGTGGCTGGCGCCTGTGGTCCCAGCTACTTGGGACGCTGAGGCAGCAGAATTACTTGAGCCCAAGAGCTGGAGGTTGCTTGAGCTGTGATGCCACAGCACTCTACCCAGGGGGACAGCTTGAGGCTCTGTCTCAAAAAAAAGTAAAAATAAAAACAAATAAATTCTAGCTAGAGGCTCGGCGCCTGTGGCTCAAGCAGCTAAGGCGCCAGCCACGTACACCTAAGGTGGCAGGTTCGAATCCCCAGCCCGGGCCTGCCAAACAACAATGACGGCTGCAACCAAAAAATGGCCAGGCGTTGTGGCGGGTGCCTGTGGTCCCAGCTACTTGGGAGGCTGAGGCAGGAGACTCGCTTGAGCCCAGGAGTTGGAGGTTGCTGTGAGCTGTAATGCCACTGCACTCTACCCAGGGGGACAGCTTGAGGCTCTGTCTTAAAAAAAAAAAAAAAAA
>CAUYTI010060341.1:0-19815 GCA_963575145.1 Galago senegalensis
CAAAGAACAATGACGGCTGCAACCAAGAAATGGCTGGGCGTTGTGGCGGGCATCTCTGGTCCCAGCTACTTGGGAGGCAGAGGCAGGAGACTCGCTTGAGCCCAGGAGTTGGAGGTTGCTGTGAGCTGTGAAGCCAGGGCAGTCTACCCAGGGGGATAGCTTGAGGCTCTGTCTCAAAAAAAGAAAAAGAAAAAGAAAAACAAATAAAAGTATATAGTGGGGCAAAGAATCCCTATTCAACAAATGGTGCTGGAAGAACTGGATAATCACATGTAAAAGACTGAAACTCAACCCTTGACCCATACCTTTCACCCCTTACAAAATTTGACTCAAGTTGGATAAGAGACTTAAATTTAAGACGTGAAACCATAAAAATCTTAGAAGAAATTATGGGGAAAATCATTGATGATGTTGGAATGGGAAAAGATTTTATGACAAAGACTTCAGCAGCCATTGCAACCACAAAAATTAACAAATTAGAGTTAATTAAGCTGAAAAGCTTCTGCACAGCTAAGGATACAACAAGTAAAACAAAAAGACAACCCTTAGAATAGAAAAAGATACTTGCAGGATATCAATCTAACAAAAGGTTGATAACTTGAATCTAAAGAGAACTCAAATTAATCAACAGAGTAAATAATCCCATTACTTCTGGGCAAGAGATATGAACAGAACCTTCTGTGATGAAGACAGACAAATGGCTAACAAACATTTGAAAAAATGATCATTGTCCCTAATCATCAGAGAAATGGGAATCAAAACCACCCTGAGGTATTACCTAACCTAGTGAGAATAGCCCACATCACAAAGTCTTAAAGCTGCAGATGCTGGCATGGATGTAGAGAAAAGGGAACACTTTTACACTGCTGGTGGGACTGCAAACTAGTACAACCTTTTTGGAAGGAAGTACAGAGAATCCTCAAAGAACCCAAATTAGACATCCCATTTTGATCCTGCAATCCCATTACTAGGCATCTACCCAGAAGAAAAAAAATCATTTTATCATAAGGGCATTTGCACTAGACTATCTCTCATGGCTCAATTTATAATCACCAACATGTGGAAACAACCTAAATGCCCACCAACCCAGGAATAGATTAACAAGCTGTGGTATACATGTACCATGGAATACTATTCAGCCATTAAAAATGATGAAGACTTGACATCTTTTGTATTAACCTGGGTGGAGGTGGAACACATATTCTGCTTAGTGAAGCATCACAAGAATGGAGAAGCAAGAATCCAATGTACTCAATTCTAACATGAAGCCAGTAGGTGATCTAATATAAGGTGAGGGGCAGGGGAATGAAGGAGTGAGGAGATGGGAGGAGGGAGAGGGATGGGGGGTCATGGTGTATGGCACACCTCTTGGGGGCAGGATACAATTACAAGAGGGACTTTACCTAACAGCCTCAATCAGCATAACCTAATTCTTGGTACCCTCAATGAATCCCAAACAATGAAAAAAAAGAAATGATAGGCCCTACTCCTAGAGCTATTGTGTGGATCAAATAAAGTGCTGAGGTATAGCACCCTGTAAACTGTCGTTATCAAAATTCCGGTAGATAGGTCAATAGTTTTTCTCCTGAGGGAGTATCCATGAGGTCATTTTCCCTTGACTTTTGTTAGTCTGTTTAGGCTGCCATAACAACATAACTATAGACTGGGTGGCTTATAAAAAACAAAAATTTATTTCTCACAGTCCTAGAGGCTAAGAAGTTCAAGATCAAGGCTCCAACAGATTGAGTGTCTGGTAAGGGACTGCTTCCTGGTTCAGACAGCATCTTCCAGGTGAGGAGGTCTCTCTAGGGCCTCTTCCTCTATAAGGACATGAATCCCATGCATGAGGGCTCTATCCTCATGATCTAATAATTTCCCAATGGTCCCCTCCCCTAATACATTCATCTTGTGGGTTAGGTCTAAACATATAAATTTTGAAGAGACACATTCAGACCATAGCACTGTCCCCTCCCCTCCCTTCATATTAAGATATAAAGTTAATTTGGTAGGCATAAACACCAAAAGGAACTTCACCTTATCAGTAGATTAGCAAGGACTGGAATATGATTATAGGACTACTGCAGCCATACTGACCTGTGAGGCTATGAACAGGATGGGGGAGGGAAAGAAAATGTCTGGAGGTGGGTTTTAAAGCTTTGGGTGCTTTTGGTATCACTGGCTTTGAAAGTCTAAGAATCTTCTGTTTCTCTTAATTTCTTTGTTCTCTCTCTCTCTCTCATTTCTTTCTCTCTCCCTTCCATATTTCCTTCCTTCCTTCATTCATTTATTCCTTTCCTTTTTTAGGACTGGGACAGCCCTTGCTACCAAGTACACGTATAATGGAAAGAAGATGATGGAGCAGGGATATGGGTGTTGTCCCTGCTTCAACACTAAGTGGGAGAGGATGTGGAGGGGCCAGAAGAGATGATGCAGAACAGACAGGGACATGGGACATGGAGTTCAGTAGAGCAGAGATCAATTCCTTCTTCTGGGACTTGTACCTCTCCGGGTCTGTCTCCTCCTCTCTATAAAAGGGATTCATCTCACAGGGTCATTGTAAGGATTCAGTGGAAAAACTCTTCACCTGCTCCTGGTGTATAATAAGTATTCTGTACTGATATTACTATTATTTAATCTGGGCAGATCAGACTGCCTCTGTGAACTTCAAGTTTGTCATCCAAAGAATCAGCCTTCCGGTGGTTAAGGCACCAGCCATATACACTGGGGGCTGGCAGTTTGAACGCGTCTGGGCCCGCTAAACAACAATGACAACTACAACTAAAAAATAGCCAGACACTGTAGTCCCAGCGACTTGGGAGACTGAGGCAAGAGAATTGCTTGAGCCCAAGAGTTTGAGATTGCTGTGAGCTGTGACGCTACAGCACTCTACCAAGGGTGACATAGTGAGACTCTTCCTCAAAAAGAAAAAATAAATCCCTTTTGATTAAGGAGGTTAGATTTTTTTTTTTTTTTTTTGTGAGACAGCCTCAAGCTGTCCCCCTGGGTAGAATGCCGTGGCATTACAGCTCACACCAACCTCCAACTCCTGGGCTCAAGCAAGTCTCTTGCCTCCGCCTCCCAAGTAGCTGGGACCACAGGCGCCCACCGCAACACCCAGCTATTTTTTGGTTGCAGCCGTCATTGTTGTTTGGCGGGTCCGGGCTGGGGAATCGAACCCGCCACCTTAGGTGTACGTGGCTGGTGCCTTAGCCAGTTAAGCTATAGGCGCCGAGCCAAGGAGGTTAGATTTTAAAAAGAATTAAAAAAGAGAGACACATGCCTTTAAAAATGCACCCTCATAAGTTGAAATACAGGTTGATTTCCTGTTTCCTCAAGGCTTCTCTTCTCATTTGCTTTGCCATTTGAACTTGTTTCAGACAAGTCAGCCAACTGAGATCAGGTTGTTAATTTACTGGAGCCAGGCAGCTGCCAGATTTCCTCTGGGGAGAAAGAGGGAGGAGAATGTGCTTACCAAGAAAGCCCTGCGTGAAATAATCTTAAAACCTTCCCTGGCTCAGCTCCCGTAGTACAGTGGTTACAGCACCAGCCACGTACACCAAAGGTGGTGGGTGTAAACCCGGTCCAGGCCAGCTAAACAACAATGACAACTGCAACAACAACAACAAAATAGCTGGGTGTTGTGGGCACCTGTAGCCCCAGCTACTTGGGAGGCTTAGATAAGAGAATCACTTAAGCCCAAGGGTTTGAGGTTGCTATGAGCTGCGATCCCACAGCACTCTGCTGAGGGCAACATAGTGAAACTCTGTCTCAAAAATAAAATAAAATAAATAATAAAACCCGTACTGTTTACCTGGGGCTGTTTTGAAATTCAAATAAGATAGTAAAATTTCTAAAATCCCTTTGAGGCTCGGTGCCTGTAGCTCAAGCGGCTAAGGCACCAGCCACATACACCAGAGCTGGAGGGTTTGAATCCAGCCTGGGCCTGTCAAACAAAAATGACACCTACAACCAAAAAATAGCTGGGCGTTGTGACAGGCATCTGTAGTTCCAGCTACGTGGGAGGCTGAGGCAAGAGAATCTCTTATGCTCAGGAGTTGGAGGTTGCTGTGAGCTGTGACGCCATGACACTCTATCCAGACAACAGCTTGAGGCTCTGTCTCAAAATAAATAAATAAATAAAATTTAAAAAAATAATAAAATCCCTTTGAAAGTGAAAGCCCTGGGGGGGGGGGCTGTTTTTGTGTATTTCATTCTTTATAGAAAAGTGGCAGAGAAGTTAGTGGTTCTCCCCATCTGATTGGAGGCAGTGCTGGGACTAGAACCCAGTCCTGACCCTCGCCTGGGGGTGAAGCATGCCTGGGCCTAATACCTAACTATCTCATTAATTAAAAGCAGTTTAAACTATTGCCTAGAAGGAGGACACCATGCTGTCATCTATATCAGCACACAAGGAAGAATGTCTGCTAATTGAAGGGGGTTGGTGGGGTGGACGAGGCCAATGTGGGCCAGGACCTGAGGCAAAGAGATGGGGAAGAGTATGGATTCTGCAAGCAACAGAGCAGAAGGGGCTGATTTGAAAAACTGCATTTATTTATCTTTTGCTAAATTTAACTTTCTGTTTTGTAAACTTTCAAACTCAGACATAAGTCGAGAGAATCACGTAGAACCTCCCTGCAGCCAGCACCCATATTCCTTAGTTATCAACCTTTTACATTGGAGAAGTTGTAGAAGGTGAGAGTCAGAAGGCTCCACATGGCTTAGAAAGTGAGGGACAGGGAGGAGGATGGGGATAAAGGAGAGCCCAGGGTGGCCCTAGTCTCTGGGGAAAGGGAGAAGCCAAGCCAGGTTGGGGGAAGAGGATGAGCCCCGTGAGCAGAAGATCTCTGGAGTGTGGGGCTGTGCTCTTTGCACCCCACTCTTTGCATTGATGTTTACTAAATAAATGAACAAAGAATCCTGGGTGGTGAGGTTACCAGGGGCCCTTGAGCATCTGGAGACCGAGCCCAGAGAACTGATTTCACCTCCCACTTAAAGTCCCCAACTTAAGATCTCCCACCAGCCCTTTCAGTTGCCAGTGTCCCTGAGTATCTCTGAAAGCGAAAAATAACCACCCAGCCTTTTCCCCAGAAAACAAGAGGTTTAGCAAATGATCAGGAAGAGGATACAAGCCTGTTCAGGTAACAGACCTAGGCCAGGTAACAATTGCAGCTGTGAGTTTTGCCTCATGGTGTTGCTGGACAGAAAGGGTCAGGCCACCTGTCACTGCCCAGTCAATATGCAGAGACGGGGATCAGCTGCAACTAGCTTTATTGTCAGAAGGCCGGCAATTCTGGAGAATAGCGTGAGTAGCTTCTCTAAGACTGTTCTGCTTTTCCATTTCCAAAACCACAGTTTTGTACATAAAAGTTCAAAGCAAAAACCATGTTAACCTTAACAACATGTTATCTTAAACAACAATAATCAGCACAATTCATGTCCCATAGTAAACAATAATTGGCATAACCCATGACCCCAAACATTTCTTTCTCTCTCCCTTTTTTCTTTTATTTTCATTTCTTCTTCCCTTCCTTTCCCTCCCCTCCCCTCCCCTTTCTTCTTTGTTTCTTTCTTTTGTTGAGACAGAGTCTCCCTCTGTCAACCTGGGTAGAGTGCCATGGCAACGCAGAGTTCACAGAAACCTCAAACTTTTCAGCTCAAGAGAATCTCTTGTCTCAGCCTCCCTAGTAGCTAGGACTACAGGCACCTGCCAGACGCCCAGCTAGTTTTTTTTTGTTGTTGTTATTTAGTAGAGACGGGGTCTCACTTTTGCTCAGCATGATCTAGAACTCCAGAGCTTAAGCAATCCACTGGCCTTGGCCTCCCAGAGTGCTAGAATTACAGGTGTGAACAACTGTGTTGTTCAAAACATTTCTAATTCAAAAGTTAATCTCCTAAATCAATCACCCTAAACTACTCAAGATATAGGCTTTTAAGTTAAGGCAGAATTTACAAACAACCAGGTTGGAAGGCATGAGGTGAAGGTCATGTAGGACTGGCCAGACCAGCTGTGTTGTGCGGCCCTACCCTGACTAACTCCATCTTATTCTCACTACATTTGCTCTCAATGGGGAAGCTGCTGGGCTTCTGCTCACGGACCCTTTGCTGGGTACAGGGATAAAGTTCTGCCTTCCCATCCCCTACATTCTCTTTCCAATGTGCCTTGCTGGGAAAACAAAATTCAGGGTACATGGTTTAGGAGAGAAGAGGTATCCCAGCAGGCTGGGGACCCAGGAGCCAGGTCATGCTGACCAAAGGAGGATCTGGAAGGAGGAGCAGGCCTTTTCTGCAAGTTCGGGGAACTCTCTGTCTTCTTGAATGTGGTGACACTGACTGGTCGGATATGGGGAGGCCCCCACTTCCCCTCCACCATTTGTAACCGGGCATGCATCACACACACTGTTGGCTGTCTGGCAAGCAACTCTTCCATATCACAACTCCTGCAATTATGGGCAACACCAAGGGTGCTCTTTGAGTCTGGTTTTATAACTGCTTGGGGTGTGAATAACTCTGAGAAGTAATACTGAGTCACTTAATGTGTTTTCATTACCCAAGAAGCCCTTTGGCATTCTGGCCACTGTGACACTGTTGCGTTCTCTCCCTTGCCTTCTAGCCAAAACCAAAACACATTGTCTCTCTCTTAAACTTCTACCAGCCTTCTAGATCCGCCTCTGAGTCTTCAAAGACTTCTATTCACACAGCCATCTCTCTTTGTCAATTTGGACACCAAATGTGTGCTGCTGGAAAAATCAGCTGTGCTTTGTTGATACTGTATCTGTCCTCGCCCTTGTTATTTGCCACTTACAGTGTTGTTCCCCAGTTGGGCTCAAAGCTCCCTAAGACCAACCACTTCTCTCCCTCCCCTACAGAGGCAGCTGTGCAGTCTGTATTTCACTCAGAGGTGGCTGACCAACTGATTTTTGTATAGGCAGCCAGCCTCCTGCCCAAAATATCCAGATGGAAGCACAGTGTGTCAGAATTTCCCGAGCACAATCCAGGAAATTTGGGATTGACCTTCATAGCGATGCTTGTGTAGAGGCAACCCCAGGGTGAACCCTATCTGAGAGTCTCATTTTGGTTTTAGAGTTTAAGAACTTCCATCTCATTTGGTTCAGATGTCCCTGCAGTCCTGCCCAGAAAGGTCTGGGAGGACGCAAAAGGGGGTGATCTACTTTCTCACAACCTCTTGCTCTTGGGTTTATTCTTTTGGTGTTGAGTTTGGGACAAAGTTGAGGAAATCGTGTGGAAGTCAGGGTTGTAGTGTAGTTTAGGCCGAGCAGTTCAAGGCTAGCAATAGCCTGATGGTCTAGACAGGATGTCTGGCACCCAGCAGGCTCAGGGATAGGATGCTGGGGGTCCTGTTGACTACAGTCTAAGATCCTATGTCCCCCCCCCCCCATTTTCCTAGGCATTCAACAAACAACACATTCTAGTAACAACAGATCATTCTATTGTTACTGGTGGCTGAGAACAGAACACCTAGGAACCAAAGATTACTATTGCCTGAGTCCTGCCCAGGCATAAAAATCATGGAAACAAGTCAGAAAAGTTTATCCCCGATTTGTAAGATACAAGTTTTAATTACATGATGTGTCCGCATGATTTTCCTCTCCTTTGTTTTCCTTCTTCTGATTGTTAATGATTACTTGAGGCACCTTGCTTTGAATAACTCAAATTAAGTTTATGCCTTAGGCTATCAACTTGATCTATGATTTTTGATTGAATAAGGAGATCCATGGAAGAATGGCCAGCGCTGCCCTTAATGGCTGCACTTGAGATGCCACTGGCTTAGTGTCTGCCCCTCACAGGCTCCCATTGGGTATTTCACCTGAGATAACCAAGACTAAGTTTTTTCTCCCATCATCTGCCCTCAGTGCAGATCCCGGCAAAGGTTATAGGGACCCAGGCCTCCACAAAATCTGTTGCATCTCTGGGACCACCCCTGGCCAGCTGTCCCTTCTTTGTGACCCCACTTTATGGTCACACCTGCTCCTCTGTCCAGCTCGGCCATCACTCCCTTGATGAGGCTGCCATCTGAAGGAGCTCAGGAAATCCTACCTCAAAATATGACCCCTAGGTATAAAGACTATTTTGAATTAAAGGCCCTCAGAGGTCAACAGATCTTAGAAGAGGCTTCCCACTAGCTGCATAAACCAGACAGACCCATCAAAAAGAAAACTAGACCTTCCCTGGCCTGTTATCTCAATACATTGCCCAACAGAAGATAAAGAATGTAACCCGAACTGACCCACATCCTTTTAAATATAGTACCTGTCTCTCAGGTTGATTTACAAGTCACTCTGTTTCCCTCCCATCCATTCACCCTCCTGTATCTAATTCATCCTCCCTATCAACCAGGTATTGCCCCTAAATGGAATTACCTATATTCCTCTTGTCCCCCACCCCTCTAAAACAGGAATGTATAAATTTCTGCACCCCACTGGGATGTTGGGGAATCATTCTGTGATTATCCTCCTAAGCGCAGTGGGTAAGCCTTTCTCTTATTAATCTACTCTTGTATTTTTTTTTTTTTGGCCAGGGCTGGGCCTGAACCCACCACCTCCGGTATATGGGGCTGGCACCCTACTCCTTGAGCCACATGCACCGCCCTATTAATCTACTTTACTGTGAATTGATCTTTCAGCAAACTTTTTGGGGGAAAGGGGAAGTTGCCCTCACCCCTAAACGTCCAAGCACCATGTCCAGGTCTCTGTGCCTCTTCCGAGCCACCACCACACATCTCCCCAGGCTGGGCTCAATGCTTCTCAAAGTGTCTGGGCTAAAGGACCAGGCTGTTTTTCTTCACTGCCAATGTGTCACACATCAATACTTCTGTGTAGCACTTTAGGAATTTCTGGGAATGTCTCAAAGGATATGTTTTTTAAAAAGGATTTAGGAGGCACCTGTAGCTTAGTGGGTAGGGCGCCAGCCGCATACGCCTAGGCTGTCGGGTCTGAACTTGGCTGGGGCCAGCTAAACAACAACAACAACTACAACCAAAAAATAGCCGGGCATTGTGACGGGCACCTGTAGTCCCAGCTGCTTGGAAGGCTGAGGCAAGAGAATCACTTGAATCCAAGAGGTAAAGGTTGCTGTGAGCTGTGACTTCCCAGCACTCTGCTGAGAACAACATAGTGAGACTTGTCTCAAAAAAAAGGATTTATTGGGAAGGTAAAGTTTTTTTGTTTTTGTTTTTTTCTACAGTTTTTGGCCAGGGCTGGGTTTGAACCCGCCACCTCCGTCCGATATGTGGGACAGGCACCCTACTCCTTTGAGCCACAGGCATTGCCCTGGGAAGATGAAGTTTTTAAAAAGACTTACAAAATACAAGTCCTCTTCTCATTATTAGATTCAACAGACAAAAAATTATACTCTCAAATTGCCGTAAAACTTTAATTTCTTTTAACTTCTATTATTTCTTCTTAGACTGGCAACCAACACTTCACAGTTTAGTTCCCATCACAGTAACACACCCTGTGAAGCACTGGTCTAGCCCACCTTGAAATAATCTGCTGTGTTTTAATTAAATACATTATTTATTATAAATAATATAGTAAAATAGCATTTATCCTTTTGCCAATCCCACCTCCCCCAGCCAGCTCTCCTCCCCTACTCCCCTTCTCCCTCTATCCCAGTATTGAACTGGATGGCTTGACCTTCTTGTATGAGTTCATTTATCTCTCTGTGTTGCAACTTCTCCAGAACAGATGGGAGCGGAGCCAGGAATTCCTGCTGAGTAGGCGTACAGCCTCCGGTCCCGTATCTTGGGGCAGAGGCGGTTGTCAACTGCTAACTGTAGTTAATGGTAGTTAAAGTTGTGGGAGGAGAGATAAGAGAGACTTATCTTTTGCTAAGCAACAGCAAGGTGTGTTCCAGCTCCAGGTGCCTCCAATTCACTCCCTGTGGCAGGCGTGGGTGCCGCTGTCCCTGCAGTCACTCCTCCTCTCCCACCTGCCTTCTCTCTGCTGAGGACTCCACAGGCCCTCTGGCTTCCAATTTTTGCTCGGCCACTTTCATAACCTGTTGCTTTCCCGGTGACCCAACACATGAGTTCATCTGCACGGCCCCGCCCTGCCCATAGCGGATCAGTCTCTCCTTCTTTCCTCCAGTGAGCCCGTAGTGGCCTGTGGCCTGTGGTCTGACCCCTTAATGGCCCATGGTCGGCAGAACTATAAAGATAAGGCCGGAAGATAGGCATTGTCTGAAGTTCAGTGAGGAAATAGACTTAGGATGTGTGTCACATGTTACCATCAAGTCCTATGAAGTGGGACCACCTCATTGTCCACTGGGGAAGTTGAGAGCAGGGGAGTGGGCTCAGGCGGGGGGGGACTCACAGTGAGCTGGATATCTGACCTGTGCTCACTGGGTACGGGGAGAAGTGTGGCAGAAATCAGGTAAAGGGTATGCACGGAATGAGAGCAGGGCTGGCTCAGAGACATGCTCGGGTGCAGAGTGGCTGGAGCTTTGGGTTCCCGATCACTCTCATGAGACTCCTTTGGGAGCTTTCTGCCTGGTCCACCTACTTGTCTCTTCAAGATCCACTCTCAGTAGCCAGAGTGATTCTTTTAGAAAATAGCTCAGACTTGTCACCACTCTGCTTTACCCCCTCCACTGGTTATCTATTACAAGTAGAATAAAACCCAAACTCCCCACCTAACCTCTGACCTGCCTCTTAGATCCGTCTGGTACCCACCTCCCTGGCTCATCTGAGGGGCACCCCGCTGGACGGTGGTGCTGTTTACTACCATCTGGAATGAAGGAGGAAGAGGTGGAAGGGCAGAGGGTTCAGGGCTCATGATGACCACAGGAATGTCACTGTCCCCAGGAAGCAGGTATCCACAGACTTGTTTGCATGAGAAGATGAATTTTTTTCATTTTCCACCTGCTGAATTTGAGATTGGACATCATCCATCCGCACTCTCGCCCAAGTTCTCCCAAGGTAGTTCAACTGAGTGCCCAAGTCCAAGAAAAACAAAACAACCCACAGTGAAGGCCTTCCCCGTTTGCAATCTCGGTGCTGTTGTAGTTACAGTTGCGGCAGCCACAGCCTCAGACCGAATGAATGCAACCACTTGCCACTTCTCCACTGCTTTTGTCCTCCTCCTGGGGTCCAGAAGTCTCTCACTGTCTCCCTGCATCCCCAAAGGGATGTTTCTGGACAGAGCCCACAAGCCAGAGATACCTGGAGTCTTCTCTCTCCAATCTCACTGCACCCAGTTGCAAAGAAGCTGTTACTCGGTCGCCATCTTTCCGGCATCATCTAGAGAGACTAAAGATGTACAAACCACTGTGCTCCTGGAGAAATGCTTGTCATGTGCACCTGGGAACACAGACAGCCCGCCGGCCAAATACAGCCCCCAACATGTCTTTTTACAGCCCTCAAGCTAAGAAAAATTTTTATGTTTTCAAAAGCTTTTATATTTATTTCTAGTCTTTTCTTTTTTTCTTTCCACATATTTTTATACTTATTTTTTTTTTAAATGAAGAACTTGGGCACAGTGGCTCTTGCTTATAATCCTAGCTAGCACCCTGGGAGGCTAAGGCAGGAGAACTGCTTGAGCTCAGGAGTTTGAGACCAGCCTGAGCAAGAGAAAGACCCCATCTCTACAAAAAAGATAGAAAAATTAGCCAGGCACAGTGGTAGGCAGCTGTTGTCCCAGCTACTTGGGAGGCTGAGGCCAAAGGATCACTTGAACCCAGGAGTTTGAGATTGCTGTGAGCTGTGATGATGACACAGCACTCTAGCCTGAGCAAATGAGTGAGACTTTGTCAAAGAAAGAAAGGAAAGAAAGAGAGAGAAAGAGAGAGAGGGAGGGAAGGAGGGAAGAGGGGAGGGGAGGAGGAGGAAAAAGAAGTGAAGGGGAAGGGAGGAGAGAAAAGAAAAAGGAAATGAAGAACTTATGCAATAAAAACCAGATATGGCTACAAGGCCTAAGTTGTCTACTGTCTGGTTCTTTACAGAAAATGTTTGCTGACCCTAATATGTAGGAATGCTCACACAGGATGGTTTGTAATGATGAAAAATCGGAAACATCTGAAGTATCCATCAATGGTGGAATAAATACCAAAAATACATACTATTCATATGATGACTATTCTGTAGTGATAGAGATGAGCAAACTGCAAGTACAGGTAACACAGGGTGATTCTCATACAGAGCACTGAACAGAGAAAGGTAACAGGACACAAACGCATTCAGACAGTAAGACAGTTTGCCACTCATACCAAACCCCAAACAATCCAAAGCAGACTCATTTAAGGATGCAGCATACATGGGCAGTAAGCTATAAAGAAAAGTAAGAAAAAAAATTTGAAGTCAGAACTGTGATTACCTCTAGTGGTGACACGGGAGGCAGAAGCTTCCCAGGGAAGCTCTTCTCATGACCACGCCAAAAGCCCAGCTGTGGCTGGCACAGTCACCTCTACTTCTGTGTTACTGACCAACAGAAGCCACACGGCTAAGCCCCAAATCGAGGGACAGGGAGTATACGCTGCCTACAGACAAGCACAGGGGTGAGGAATCAGAGCCAATAATGTAACATTTCTCCCCATAAAAGCACTTAGTTATTAATAGCCAGGGAGACGTTGAGGTTGCTTTGGGATATCAGTACGGCAGTCAGATATTCTGACCTGGAGCTCGGAAAGATCTAGAACGCAGACCAAAGATTAGCAACCAAACCCCCCAAGTGACTAAGCTGTCTGGGACAGTGAACCCGGATGAAGCAGGAGCATCACTAGTGCCAGTCGGGCTCAGGAAGGCAATCCAGCATTGGGGATTTAGACAGGGACTGGCCCCAGGGCAAGAGGACGGGGCTAGTCTGAAAACTGAACCAAGCGAACACTGCTTGTGGTGGTCATTTGCTGAGCAGCGTGCTGATCACCTTGGAGAAAGGAACTTTGACAGCCTGAGAAGGACCAAATCCCATCTGAAATGAGTTGAGGCAGTGGGAGAGGAAATGAGGCTTTTTCCCCCAAGCAGCATGGCTGCCAAGCGGTGTTTCTTGGCCTTTTCTTTCACGCCGTCCTATGCTAGACTAGGATGTCTCACGGCCATCAGGAGCAGAGGTGACTGTCCAACAGTAGTTGCTTTCCTCCAACCCTTTAGAAAACACTGTTGTAAAAAAAAAAAAAAAAAAAAAAAAGGATAGGGAAGCAAAGGCCTGGAAAGGATGCAGCACCCAGAGAGGATATCGGATTGTCTATTAATGGAGGTTTGGATTTCTGCCCTACACAAAGGTGAGTTCGTGGCCAATGCCCTTGAAAAACTGATTGTCGGTGGGGGAGAGGACTTGCAAACACCTCACAGTGATCCAAGATAGGGCAGCACAAGGGCAGAGTAGTCTCACCTGCTACTTGCTGTGATTGTACCAAGGAAGGAACGGCTAATTCTGACCAGAAGGATTGGGGTGGAGGCAGGTTTACAAGGGAGGAGCATTTAGGGAACAGCCTGGACCAGAGAACAGGAAGGGGCTATGTAATGAGGGACATCTCATCTCTGTAGGCAATAGGGAGCCATGGTGGGCTTTTGAGGAGGAGAGAGGCACAATTGAAGTCCCATTTCATAATATATCTGGCAGCAATGTGAAAAATGAGATGGCTGTCAGAAAATGGAGGGATTAATGAGGGAGCAGAATTCTGCCCCATTTTCCTCATGTGACTCACTTTTGCTGTGAGTCACTCTCAAGCCTCTCATGGGGAAATTTGGTAAATTTCTAAATGAAGAATCACAGGCCTGCTAGTGAAGTAAGCCTAAGTTCTCCAAAACAGTGCTGATTTCAACTGCTCTGTAGTAGAAAAAAAAAGTACTGTTTTTTTTTCTTTTCTTTTCTTTCTTCTTCTTCTTCTTCTTTTTTTTTTTTTTTTTTTTTTAGATATAGTCTCCTAGGCTAGAGTGCCTTGGTGTCAAACTAGCTCACAGCAACCTCAGACTCCTGGTCAAGCAATCCTCTTGCCTCAGCCTCCCGAGTAGCTGGGACTACATGTGTCTGCCATAACATCCAGTTAATTTTTCTACTTTTAGTAAAGATGAGGTCTTGCTCTTTCTCTGGCTGGTCTTGAACTCCTGAGCTCAAGGGATACTCCCACCGTGGGCTCCCACAGTCCTGAGATCACAGGCATGAGCCACTGTATCCCACCAAATGCTCTGAACTTTTATAATCTGAACTATTGTACGCTAATACCTCTAACAACAAATAGGGGTAGGTTATACACATCAGCTTATTTTCTGACACCAGCTGGGTGTCCTACAGAACCCTATCTACCAGGAGTTTGAGTCAGATCCCACAAGTTAAGGGCCAGTCCCACCAGACTGTCCCCACTTCTGAATCCAATTGCAAGTCCTGGGCCCCTTGTACTTCTGACTGACCAGCTATAAATCAGGAGTTCCCACAACCCCCTTGTCGTGTTGAATAATTTGGTAGAACAACTCACAGGCCTCAGTGTTAATGAGGAAAAAAGCTCCAAATTCTGGAAAATAATTTAAAGACGTTTATTCTGAGCCAATGTGAGTAACCACGGCCTAGAGCAATGCTTTCCGACCTTTTTTATCTCATGGCACACTTGAACCTATAGTGAAACTTCATGGCACACTTAAATTACATTGATCCAAAAAAGAGTAAAAGACACTTACTGTGCTTTTAATTTCTTTCATAAGTAATTTAATTAATGATCTTTAAAAGTTTTCGAGGCCCACCTAAGGTCCTCTCATGGTGTACCAGTGGGCACACCTGCTGAAAATCACTGGCCTACAGATACACAAACCCAGGAGGTCTTTTTTCTTTTGGTGATTTTTTTTTAATTTGTATTTTATTTGAAATTAATATGAGAGTACAAATTTTTATGTTACATTGTTCTCACTTCCAGGGTAAAGTTCCATTTGTAAAAGAGCCCCTCATCCAGGGGGCATGTCACACACCCTTCACAAGGTGACACAGTAGGTGAGATCCCGCCTCCTGCCTCCCTTCTTCTGCCAATTGTCTTCCTCCCTCGCCCACTCCCCTTCCCGCCTCCCTCTACCCCCATACTAGACTATACTTGTGTTTTATAGTTCATATGACCATGTAATTGTTTATATATTGATTTCATATTTGTATAGAGTACATAGGATATTTATTTTTCCATTCTTGCAATAATTTACTAAGAAGAATGTATTTCAACTGCATCCAGGTAAATGTAAAAGATGAAAAGTCACCATCTGTTTAATGGCTGAATAGCATTCCACGGTATACATACCACATTTTGCTGATCCATTCATGGGTTGATGGGCACTTGGATTGCTTCCACGACTTGGCAATTATAAATTGAGAATAAATAAACATCCTGGTGCAAATGTCTTTGTGGTAAAATGATTTTCCTTCTTCTGGGTAGATACCTGGTAATGAGATTACACGATCAAATGGAAAGTCTACTTTTAGATCTTTGAGGATTCTCCATACTTCTCTACAAAAATGCTATATTAGTTTGCAATCCCACCACCAGGAGGTCTTGAGTACATGAACTCAAGGCAGCTATATTACAGTTTGGTTTGATACATTTCAGAGACAGGAATTGCAGATAAAATCATAAATCAATACATGGAAAGTGTACATTGATTTGGCTGGAAAAGGCAGGACATCTTGAAGGGGGTTGCTTATAAATCATAGGTGGATTTAGATATTCTTAATTGGCAATTGGTTGAGAGTTAAACTTTTCTAAAAGTTTGGAGTCAGTAGAAAGGAATGTCTAAGGTAAGATAAGGAGTCTGTTAATGATAGAGCAAGCCACAATATAGAACTCTAAAGCCATCTGTTAAGCAAACTGATGGCCTTCAGATATGACTTAACTATTGCTTTGCATGGCCTTAGGGCCTGTTTATAATTTAGTATCTTTTTATTTCTTTATTTTTCTTGAGACAGAGGCTTACTCTGTCACACTGGATAGAGTGCGGTGGCATCATAGCTCACAGAAACTTCAAATTTGGGGGCTTGAGCAATCCTGTTGCCTCAGCCTCCCAAGTAGGTGGGACTACAGGCGCCTGCCACAACCCCCCAGCTAGTTTTTCTATTTTCGCTAGAAACAGGGTCTCACTCTTATTTAAGCTTGTCTCATACTCCTGAGCACAAGCGATCCATCCACCTCAGCCTCCTCAAGCACTAAGATTATAGGCATGAGCCACCACACCCAGACTAATCTGGTATCTTCTTGTCACAAAGAGTCTGTTTTATTGTCTTATGATCTCTCTTTTAGCATTAATGTTGCTCAGTTGTTGTATCTAAGAGAGAGTATGAGGAGGCAGGTCCAACCCCTCTTCCCTTCAGGGCCCAGAATTCAGTTTTAGGATTTTTCTGAGGTCCCCTTGGCCAAGAGCAGATCTATTCAGTGAGTGGGGAGCCTTGGATTTTATTTTTAGTTTACATCAGGAAACAGTCTACTTACTATTATTATTCGTTTATTTACAAATGCTACATCTCAGGAAGAGACGCACAGGGCAAAGTTTTCAAACCTCTTTGGAGTTTTTGTGGATTCCACTATACAAGTTTGGACAACTAAGTTCTTGAACTCATCCTAGAAAAAGTGCTATGTACCTGATTGCTGAATATCACTACAGTCACCTTCGAAGTACTCCCCTCGGTCGTCTGATGACCACAGTGATATTCAGGAATGAGATATGTAGTACTTTTTCTAGGATGAGTTTGATAACTTAATTGCCTGACCTCATATTTGCATGTTGATTAGATCATTGGCTGTTGGAGATTGACCCTCTGGCTCCTGAAGGTCAGAGGGTAGAGAAGAAAGTTCAACCCCCCTCAGGTTGCTTTCTCTGGCAACTAGCCTGGCTCCTGAAGCTATCTGGGGCCCCCCAAGAGTTGCCTTGGTAACATAAACTCAAGTGTGGTTGAAAGGGACTCATTATAAATTAACAAAAGATGTTCCTCATCCCATCACTCAAGAATTCTTAACAAAAGATGTTCCTCATCCCATCACTCAAGAATTCTAAGTGTTTTAAAAACTCTGTACCAGGGACTGGGATGAAAACCAAATATACATTTCTTACTGTATCACCATATCATGGTCTAGGTGAGCACATTATAAATCCTCAGGAATATCCAGAATCACTGATGTTTCAGGGCCCAGCTATACCTCCTAGCCTCCCAGCTTGACTTTTTTTCTTTAACCAGGAAGTATTTTTTTTTTTAAATAAAATCATATATCTTGATTTGGGAGTTTACCCTAGCTATGGGGCAAGCCATTTAAACTTTAAGTCCTCCATTTCACTATCCGTAAAATAAACAAATTGGATCTAGCCATGATCCCCCCCCCCCCACACACACACCCCTGAATTCTGACCCTAGACAATAGAAGGCCTGGAGGCCTGGCTCCATCGCTTGCTAGCTAGGTTCTTCATAAAGCTATTAAACCTTTCTGTACCCTAGTTTCTTTATCTGAAAAATGATGGTGATAATAGAAACTAGCTCACAGACTACTGTGAGGATTCAATGTGTTAATTGAAGAAAAGTGCTTAGAATAACGTACAGCACATAGAGACCACTCAAAAGCACTCGCTATGGTACAGCCAAATAGGAGGCCACCACGTGTCCATCAACAGAAGATTGGATAAACAAAATGTGGTATGTACATATGTGCACAATGAGATATTATTTACTATTAAGAAGGAAGGAAATTCTGACACATGCTACAAGATGGATGGACCTCCAAGACATTAATCTAAGCCAGTCCTCAAACTATGGCCTGCGGGCCACATGCAGCCCGCCTAGGACATTTATCCAGCCCACTGGGTGTTTTTGCTGCCACTGCCTGTCCTGCTTAGCAGCAGACTTGTCCCGGGGCCCGCAGTTGGGCCCTCCAACGGTCTGAGGGACAGTGAACTGGCCCCCTGTTTAAAAAGTTTGAGAACCCCTGATCTAAGGGAAATAAGCCAGACCCAAAAGGGCAAATATTGTATGATCTCACTTAAATGGGGTCCCTAATGCAGCCAGGTTCATAGACACAAAAAACAGAATGGTAGGGGCGGCGCCTGTGGCTCAAAGGGGCGGGGCACCAGCCCCATATGCTGGAGGTGGCAGGTTCAAACCCAGCCCCGGCCAAATCTGAAAAAAAAAAAAGCAAAGAAAACAGAATGGTGGTTGCCAGAGGTCAGTTCAGTTGGAGTGATGGAAACTTCTGCAGATGGATGGCAGTGATGGTTGCACAGCCCTGTGAATGCATGCAACGCCACTGACCTGTACACTTAAAAATGTTAAAAATGATAAAAATTTATGTTATGTTTATTTTATTACAATTGGAGAAAATATTATTAGCTACTGTGATCTCTCATCTCAAACAGCTGGACGGTTTCTCTAGAGGGGAGGGCCCAGGCAATGTGACAATTGCTATTTGCTGGATAACTCTGCCAGAAGCAGCTCCTATTGTGCTCCCCTGCACCTTCTCAGTTACAGTAAGTTACCTTCACCTTTTAAATCCAATCCTATCTTTGTCATACGGAATGGATGGCTTTGGGGTCAAGAACAGCTGGAGGACAAGGAATGACAGTGCCAAGCAGAAGGACCCTCCAGGTTTGTTCGGCTGGGACTCCAGCTTTAGCTCACAGCCCTCACCATCCTAACCTGTTGGCTGCTGCCCTGGAAAACAAAGGTTCCATGGAAGATGGATGCCTGCTGGGGAACTTCACAGGTGGGTTCTCTTGGGGTCTCTTCAGATGTGTGTCAGGCAAATGGTAGATCCAGGAAGAGGGATACCAAGGTCTTCCAGCCCCATTTGGATACCTGGCAAAGACCTTTTGACCTGGGAACTGTGGGTGCTGAGGGCCAATAGCCCCATACCTCAGGCAGATGATTGTTGCTTGTAACCTGGCCCAGTCAAATGCCTGGAACAAGGGCTCTGTCACTGGCCTTCACTGAAAGAATTGTCTTTTTCTTTAATACATCTTTATGAACATATCCTATCAGTGAGGCTTAAAAGATGTACTGCTCAACTTCAGGCACACTCTGGGGCCAGTTTGGGAACCTTAACAAATGTGAAACCTTTGTCTCAAAAAAAAAAAAAAAAATCCTGGTACCTGATCATCCCCAGACCAATCAAATCAGAAACTCTGAGGATTGGGCTATTTTTTGGTTGCAGCCATCATTGTCGTTTGGCGGCCCGGGCTGGATTCTAACCCGCCACCTTAGGTGTATGTGGCTGGAGCCTTAGCCACTTGAGTAGGGTGACCAGGCGTGCCGCTTTAGGTGGGACAGTCGGGCTTTTCAACAATTTGTCCCATGTCCTGCAGCATTTTTAAAAAGTCCCAATTTTTGGAAAGAATGCACGAACCGGGCGGGAGAACAAGAAGGGAATATACGTTTTTTGGCTGCCATGTGGCTATTTTGCCAGAATATGAGTTTTATATTATTTTTGTTAATTTTATAATTTTTTTTTTTTGAGACAGAGCCTCAAGCTGTCCCCCTGGGTAGAGTGCCGTGTCACTGAGCTATAGGCGCTGAGCTGTTAATTTTATAATGTTAAACTGTAATAATAACAAATAATTGCTGAGAAGTGATTATCAAGAACTGCTTATCAAATTTTGCATTGTTGGCTCGGCGCCTGTGGCTAAAGCGGCTAAGGCGCCAGCCACATACACCTAAGGTGGCAGGTTCGAATCCCCAGCCCAGGCCCACCAAACAACAATGATGGCTGCAACCAAAAAATGGCCAGGCATTGTGGCGGGTGCCTGGCGGGCAGCTCCTTGGGAGGCTGAGGCAGGAGACTCGCTTGAGTCCAGGAGTTGGAGGTTGCTGTGAGCTGTGATGCCACAGCACTCTACCCAGGGGGACAGCTTGAGGC
>CAUYTI010060342.1:0-56639 GCA_963575145.1 Galago senegalensis
TCCAACTCCTGGGCTCAAGCGAGTCTCCTGCCTCAGCCTCCCAAGTAGCTGGGACTACAGGTGCCCGCCACAACGCCTGGCCATTTTTTGGTTGCAGCCATCATTGTTGTTTGGCAGGCCCGGGCTGGGGATTCGAACCCGCCAACTTAGGTGTATGTGGCTGGCGCCTTAGCCACTTGAGCCACAGGCGCCGAGCCGAAGATGCTGAGTATTTTCAGACCTTGGAAGTCCCCTGTGAGTCCTTCTCTTTGTTGTTCTCTTCTTGGACTAGGATATAAAACCTCAGGCTGCACTTCCTTGCTCAGGGCCCTTCTGCATGTGGCCACTGTTAGCAGCAGCCTGGTAAACCCTTTACTGGCATTCCCAGCCCACCTCTTTCTCCCTTCTCTTTCCTTGCTGGCTGAGTCTCCAATGCACAGAATACAGTTGTGCCACATTCTGCCCTCTAGAAATCCGTGCTTTGCACCTGTGTTGGTCAGGGTTCCATCAAGAAATAAACCATACATTCAAATTTTGAGAGGACGATTTCTTTTTCCTTATTCCCCCCCCCCCCTTTTTTAACAAAGCTCTGCACAATTAAGGGCACCAGTCCAGAATAAGGCATCATCCCTGGGCTAGCAATGAGGGACAGCCCTTCCTTAACCATCCTGGTCTGAAAGAGCCAGAGGACAGAGCAGTCTCTGGAGCCCAAATTAAAGAGCATGGTGCAGCCTGAAATGGCTTATAGCCTTTTGCAAAGACACAGCTCCCAGTGTGTCTGGCGTGTGTACATGTATAATGGGTGAATACTCCAAACTCCCCCTTCCTTTTCCCTCAGATAATTTGATGTCTCTTCTTCAGCCCAGTAAAGAATTCAAAAGGAAGACAGCAGGCAGGGAACCCTTTCATGTAGCCATGGATGCAGGTGGACAAAAGCAGGAATGAATCTGGAGGGGAAACGGAAGATATTTGCCACAGCCCCTGAGGTACCAGTGATAGAACTTTGGAACCTGTACCTCGCCTTAGCGTCTTTAAAAAGGAGGATTTTCTAATCTTTCTCTCCTATTTTCTGGTGTTATTTAATTGAAGGTTTGATTCCCACCTCTCTTGGGATCCTCCAAGGACCTCTGGGCTTATTCTCCAGTCTGATTTTCTGAACATGAAATCTCCAGGACACATTCTTACACATGTCTAGCCTGATACAACCTGTCTTTCAGGGTTCAATAACATTCTTTTCTAAGGAGCCTTGCAAACTCTTCTCCCCTCAAACTCTTTTTGCATATAATTCATAAATATGTTGTCTAAACTTTTTGTTCAATGAAGTCTGTGAATTTAAAAAAAAAAATTGAGGGCTAGGAGTGGTGGTTCACATCTGCAATCCCAGACTCTGGGGGGCCAAGGCAGATGGATCACTTGAGCTCAGGAATTGGAGACCAGTCTGAACAAGAGCGAGACTCGACTCTACTAAAAATAGAAAACTAGGGCAGCGCCTGTGGCTCAGTGAGTAGGGTGCCCGTCCCATATACCAAGGGTGTCAGGTTTGAACCTGGCCCAGGCCAAACTGCAACAAAAAATAGCCGGGCCTTGTGGCAAGTGCCTGTAGTCCCAGCTACTTGGGAGGCTAAGGCAAGAGAACTAAGGAGGCCAGAGAACTAAGGAGGCTAAGCCCAAGAACTGGTAGTTACTGTGAGCTGTGATGCCACAGTACTCTACCAAGGGCAATAAAGTAAGACCCTGTCTCTGAAAAAAAAAAAATTGGAAAATTAGCTGGACATAGTGGCGGGTGCCTGTAGTCCCAGCTACTCAGGAGGCTGAGGCAGGAGGATGCCCAAGCCCCAGAGTCTGAGGTTTCTGTGAGCTGTGATGACATCATGGTGCTCTACCCAGGGCCACAGAGACTGACCCCATCTCAAAAAAAAAAAAAAAAAAGAAAGGAAAGTTGAGCATACTTTTCTAGTCTACATTTATTCATATGTTTGTAAATTCTATGCATGTGAAATACTAATATGAGCATATAAAAAGGACACGTAACTGGACATTAAAATAGTAAATTAACATGGATTCATGATCTATTCCTCGTGAGATTAAAATGTTAGGAAAGAATTCTACAGTAACAAGATCTTACAACATAATGGGCCTTTTTAAGGACTCTTTATACAACAAAGGCAAGCTGTTAAGCCGCAGATTGCTGGATTTGATTGGATTTGACTTGATTTTACTTTTCTCGTTAGCCAGAAGTGAAATAGACTGGTGCCCTTGAACTGGTTTGCTCCTGTCTCTATCCTCATATCCAACACTGCAATCGTTTCCACAAGAAACAAGAGAAGAAAATAAATTCTCCTGTAGTTGCATAGTAACCAAACATCCCCCTTGATGGTTTATGATTCTGCCACTTTGTATTAACAAAGAGTTTCCAGCACTGCTGAGGGACTGGTTTCTCTTAAAACTTTAAGGTAATCATCACAGTAAATCATGCTTATCAGATGCAAGAGCTCTGACAAAGTGTCTGTCCAAATGTGACACAAAATGAGGAATCTGGAATGTGTGAAGCAACTGTTTCTTTTTGGATGAAATCGTGGTTTCCTAGTAAATGACTTATATTTTCATACAAAGTGGCTGGATTGCTGAGAAATGTTTTAAACGCATTGACTCGGGGTTTAAATGGTTTTTGTAGCATTCTTACTTAAACAAGATCTACCATAGAACTTTGATCAAATTACCTAGGCTTGGACCTCAGTTGTCTCGACTTTACTGAATTATTTTCGCTTTCTGAAGGAGGGAGGGCCCAGAAGGTGGTCCCTTGAGGTTCCTTTTCAGAAATCTATTAAATGAACCCTCCTCTTCCAGCCCTTCTATGAGAAGCAGGTTGGATTTCTTATGCTGTTCTTTTGCTGAGTCAGGATTGCCTGGAGTAGGAAAGTGAACCCTGTGAGATGCCTTACATTTTGTAACTGTAGTAGAACACTTTTAAAATATCATTATTTTTGCTTAATAATGTGCAAAGCCATTACCTAACCCACTATTATAAAGGCATAAAAATGCTAATGTAATCTTTATAAGTCTGTTATTGCTTCTCTGGGAGGAATATGAGGTAAATCAAAGTAACATTGATACTGTCACACCCAAAGCATCTGATGGAAGTTTATTTTCTTCAGTCACCGCCAGGCAATGGCAACGGTTGTAAACAGCATATGCCAAACATCTGTATCTTGTATTTTGGAGAGCTCCAGCTTACCTTCCGCCTCTATTTGTTCCCCCAGAAATGAGAATGTATTTGCTTTTTTTGAGGAAGTTATTTTTAATAGTTATGATACATAATCAGTACAGAATTCAAGCATGTATTTTATTTGATTTAATCTGCAGAAGTTACAGATAACTCTTTCACTCTTCCTTATAAGCCTGAAAGTTGAAAGTGCTTGAAGCCCTGGCCTTTCTCCTTCACTTTCTTATTAAATTTCTCCGAGTGTTGGAAGTTTTATCTCCAACTGAACACATGCTCAAATCCGCACTCTCTTCTCATCTCTAAGAAGCACAGTGTGAAAATTCATTTAAGAAAAGCTCTCTCTGCCTCACAAAGTTATGATGATATTTAAAAGTACACTAATGTTAATAAAAGTAGCTACGTTTACTGGACTTGGTTGTATAATAAATAATTTGACCGGTTTTGGAAGGGATACTCTAGATCCTTGGAATATTTTAAGTGGTAGGACCATTTGTTTTTTTTTTTGCAGTAGGGCTCTGGGAACAAATTTGAGGTCAGCCTAATCTCCCAATTAATTGTGTCTACGTAAAGACACTCTAGGGAAAACTCTAGACACCACACTTGGTAGAGTTTCCTGGCTGGTGAACATTTCAGAACGCATCCTGAAATACAACAGAAAAATTACTTGCTAATTCAAGGGAATACAAAGGTATTTTAAAAGTTTGAAATAAAAAAAGCACATTTTATTTCATAGCAATCAAGAAGTTAATTCTTGTCTATGTTTCCTGGGCTCCCTGTTTCTGAACTGAGACCCACTCTGTCTTAGCACTGGCAGTTCAAATCATGTCAGTGGCAAGACGCTTCATGACTATGAAGCCTTCATATCTTGCACCTTTGATGTGACAACAGGACCCTGCAACATATAAACTATATGCAAATGATGAAGAAGACATGTAAATTCCACACAGCCAAAACAGTCCCTAAATTAAAAATGAAATCACCATTTCTTTTCTAGATCGAAAAGATGGTATAGCCAGACACTTGGCCTTGTTATTACACAGATGACTCTGTTTTACAGTTAAAGTCCTCAAATAAAACTATTTCTGGTAGCAATAAAATAAAAATTATCGCAGTTGAAGCTACTGGCCATCATCTTGCATGTTGGAGTTCTGACAGACAGTCCTGAATAATATCCACAAAACCCAATAAACGAATATTGGAAGATTCTTTAATATTACACTGCTCTCAGAATGACGGATGAAAGTCAGGCTTCACCCAGGAGCAGCACCCTGGGAAATGACTAAGATGCCAAAGAAGGAATATAAATCCGTCGGATTTTATCAGATTTAAAGGATAGCTCATTGAACCTGAAGAAATAGGTATTAACATGCTAAAGGAAAAGAAAGTGAGGGGTAAAAATAGGAGGACAGAAAAAGGAACTTGAATAAATTGAATTTAAAGTTATCCAAGAACTGTATTAGAACAAAAATAAGTGTCAACTGCAAAGTGTTGTTCAGAGAATTGGAAAATAAATTCTACGTAATGGACTTGAGCAACAATCTTACTTGTGATGACGGTTCTTTTAATGACTCTCCTATATGCACAGCTCTGCCAGCTAACTACAACCTGCAGCATAAAACCAGAGCTTGCTTGCTCTGACTGTGAAAATCCTCACTAGCTCAGAACGACAGAGAGAAACCTAATTTACTAAGGTGTGGAATGACTGCAACGGTGTGACATGCGTTACGAAGTCCATGCCAGGGTTTAGTTGTTAAGATTATGAAGAACATACCATCATGTCAAGGTAGCTAGAGAGGCCTCTTCATCAGAAATCTTAGAAGATTAAATAAAATATCTTTTTATCCAGGAGGTTTCATCATTCTGCAATTTGGACATAGTACGTCAATTGTCCATAAATGGATTCATTCATGTAAGCAAACAGTGGATCCCTTTAAATAATTTTAAACATTCCTACAGTGAACTTGAATGTCATTATTTATTTGCTTTGTAAGCATTATATTAATAGCTATGGAGACGTGCCAAATTTTTCTTCTCAAACATTTTCACTGTGTCATGAGCCTATCTTTAGATTGTCCGTAGATCAAGCTCCAGCACCTTCCAGAATGTCACCTCCCTTAAAATGACTTCTCTTTGCAAACCTCTGTTTATAGATGAGCTTTAATTTACGTTCCCTGCCTGTATAAAATATGTATGTGTTTGGTTTGATTCCAAGGTTTTACACAGCCTGGTCCTCTTCTTAATTTAGAACCTATGTGAACTTTAGCCTCTCACGTCACTCTTCCCCTTCTTGGTAAGTTCTTTTTTTTTTTTTTTGGCCGGGGCTGGGTTTGAACCCACCACCTCCGGCATATGGGGCCAGCGCCCTACCCTTTTGAGCGACAGGTGCCACCCTGTAAGTTCTTTCCTGACTACGGTCCTTGCAGCTTTGCCCCCTGAATCCTTCCCCGTCTTCTGCGGCAGTCATATGAATGAGGAATTAGGGAAGTAAGTTCTAGGCCACCAAGTCCTCAAGTTGGGTGTTACATTTTTGCCATCCGTTTAAGGCAGATAACTTAATCTTTCTTTAAGTTTTGTGTCTTAAACTTTTTTTGTTTCCTCCCCGTAAATTGATGAGAATAGCATGAAGTGCGTGATGTTGTAAATCACTGATGACACATACAGTATTCTCTTCATATGATGAAATAAACTGACAATTATAGGTGGTTTACCTAATACAGGGAAAAGCCCCGGATTAACTTTTCCTGAGAATGACAGGTGAACAGGGGAGGGTGTTTCCATGAAGGCCACATGGCTCCAGGTGAGCAGAGAGACACACCCAGTGCCACCAAGGGCACACACGGAGGTGGGGGGAGGTTAAGTTTCAGTGACGGGATTTAAGCAGGCCATCTGCAGCTTGGCACGAGTACGTCTGCAATGGGGGGCAGCAAGGCTCCAGCAGAACAATAACGTGCCTGCGTCTCTTAAGCAAGATTAACCCAAAAGCCCCAGAGAGGGAAATCCAGGATTTCCCCTGGCCGTCAGCACAGTGAGTCAGCGTCCCCCGCACTGAACAATGGCTGGATACACGGCCACTTAGAGACCTTTCATCTGTATCCTTTTTTAGCAAAGCATGTGCTGTCTTTTCATAGGATCACTGACGCCTCCCTCTCTGCCTCTCTTTACTGTCATTTGCTAAACAGGAAATCTGCAACTTTATTTTCAGTGGGTGGGAGGGGTCCGCTGTCAACCAAAATGAGGAGAAAAAGCTTAATGCGGGCCAGGCTTTCTGGAGCCGGGTAATAGTGACAGGGCTAGGCAGGGTAATACCTGGACAAATTGGTGATACTTTCCAGAGACAGAGTTCTTTAATTGAAGTGAACTGAATTTTATCGGGAGACTATGCCTTTGATCACTGAGATACCTGTTTACAAAGGACATTTTAGACAACGTTATCACAGAATTGAACACACCCTCATACCTGGAAACTCAATTGTCTGTAAAACGCGTGGGCCGTATTTTACTGCATGAATTTTTCTGCTTTACACCCAGAATGCAAAAGGAGAAAAAGCTGCTTTTAAAAATTCATACTTTTATTGACTCAATGCCATTTCCCATGACCATCGATAACTCACAAATCAGAACAATATTCCTACAGTATCATGCACTCAATGCGATTCTCATCAGCGTCCAGGGAGGAAACTGAAAAGGTTTAGGGCCCGGTATCTCCTTAAATGGACCACAAACGTAGAGTTCCGCATTCTGTGTTATAACGTGTCACTGAGGAAACATTGATGTCTGGAGCGTGACCCACACAGGGACTCACCGCACGCCCCGGAGTGCCCATCAGTGGATCAGCCCTGGGTCTGTCAGTCAGGAATTGTCCTGGGTCAGAAATTCTAAACCCAATCTGCTTCTCAGTCTCATGGGAGACAGTCCATAGGGGTTGGTGAGGGGGCTTCTCAGGGTCACCAAGAAGACATTACTCTTTCAGCTTTGTGTTCCTCATTCTTAGAGTGTGACACTCTTCCTCGTGTTCCTAAAAGGACCTCCAGAGTCATCATGTAGGGCAGCGATTCTCAACCTGTGGGTCTCGACTCACAGGAACTGTACTAAAGGGTCGCGGCATTCGGAAGGTGGAGAACCACTGATGTAGGGGAAAAAGGGAAGGAAAGCAAAATGTTGGTGGAGCAAGTCTCCTATAAAGAGCTTTCCTGGACGTCCAGGTGCTCAGGGACTTCCGCATATAGTGACATGCAGCAGGCGGTATGTGGCACTTTCACTATGATGCGTTCAGGAACTTAATTGTCAGATCTCATACGATGACCGCTCTGATAGCCATTCAAGGAAAAGAATTCTAAAATTGCTTTGAAGGATGGACAAGGTGCTCAAGTTGACACATGGCTTCCCAAGGGAGCGCCTCAAGGGCGGCCGCAGTGATGTTTGGGGGGAGTCGCACTTTCTCATGGATGAGTTCATGGACTTAACTGTCTAACATATACCAAAGTGGCCAGAACTCAGGCACATGGCCGCAGCATACAGCAAGCAAGGCTGGGGGAGGATGACGTCAGGGCTTGTTACAAAGGAAGAGGGAGAGAGGAGACAGTCTGAAGGTCTGTAGTGAGATGAAGTCTTTGCTCTGCTCGTTCCTGGTCAGAAACTTGTCTAGACAGAGAACTCTCAAAAGGTCCTTTGTTTACCCACAAATTGCTACAAATTTAACAGCTGGATTCAAAATACCTGCACATCACGTCTTGCTTTATATGTCACACTAATGTTTACAATCCTTAGAATAACAAAATCCTTTTATTGTTAAAGAGGAATTAAATTTTCTGTATTACAGAGTGAGTGTGTGTCTTATGCTGATTGTTTTCTACGGCATGATTTAGGAATTTGGGCAACGTTTTGTTTAACTGCTTCAACTAGCTATGATCAGCTCCTTCAAATATGGTTCTAATCTGAAACTTACTAGGACTCTTCAGTCTGTTTTCTGGGGACAGTTCCAATTCTTTGGGTGCTTTGGTGTATCCAAAAGAAAGATGCAGGTTCCCTGCAGCTTTACCCAGGTAGATGTCAATTATCTCTCTTTGGGAAATAGTGTCTAATGGTTTGCATGAGCCAGGAAAACGTCAAGCATTAAGAAATTAGCCTTGTACAAGGTGGCGCCTGTGGTTCAAAGGAGTGGGGTGCTGGCCCCATATGCTGAAGGTGGCAGGTTCAAACCCAGCCCTGGCCAAAAGTTGAAAAAAAAATAGCCTTGTACATATCCTTCGGCAAGAGATTTCATTTAGGTTTTCATTTGTTGGGTCATAACTCTATACTGTTCCTTTACACCATTACCGTGTTTCCCTGAAAATAAGACACTGTCTTTATTTATTTATTTATTTATTTATTTATTTATTATTGCAGTTTTTGGCCAGGGCTGGGTTTGAACCCACCACCTCCCGCATATGGGGCTGGCGCCCTATTCCTCTGAGCCACAGGTACCGCCCACCTTATATTTATTTTTTCTCAAGAAGACACACTAGGGCTTATTTTCAGTGGATGTCTTACTCTCTGCCCCGAAATGCATGGTGTGTGAAATGCATGGTGTAGAAAACAATCAGCATAAGACACACAGATACGCTGCATAGCCTCGCCCATCACTAGGTCTTATTATCCGGGTAGGGCTTATATTTAACAAATGCATAGAAATCCTGCTAGGGCTTATTTTGGGGGTAGGTCTTATTTTTGAGGAAACACAGTAGGTTGTAAGTGGTATTGTATTCAGAATCCTCATTGCAATGTCAAATGGTTAAACCTCTCTCCCATCACAGAGTACATGAGAAAGCAAATTTACTAGGAAGAATGTCTTAGAACATTCTTGCTTCCTCTTAAACCCATGTTCATACATATTACATATGATTATCGATGGTGAACAGTCAGCTGCATTGAATTTAAGGATCTCAATTGGCCCAGGGATGTGTATACAGTCAACCTTCATAATCACAGATTCCATATTTGTGAATACGCCTAATAGCTAAAATTTCTTTGTAGCCCCAAATCAATACCAGCAGCATCTTCTGGTCATTTGCAGACATGTTCAAGGTGACCTCAAGTCTAACACAGTGACTTTCTGCTTTCATGTTCTAACTCTGTATACACGAGTGTCCTTTCTCTATTCAGCACTACATTTTCTTGCATTTTTGTTCTTTTTGTTGGTAATTTTGCTCTGTAAAGTGGTTCCCAAGTATAGTGCTGTCCAGTCCTCCTACATGCAAGAAAGCTGTGACCTCCCTTTGCAGAAAATATGGTGATAGGTGAGCTTAATTCAGGCATGAATCACATGGTGCTATTGGTGATGAGTTCAAAGTCATTGGTTCAACAATACATATTAAATAAGGTTTATTTTAGGGGAAACATATGCAAAATAAATGTTGAGAACCAGAGGCTTACAGGAATCTAACTGCAAATGAGAGAGAGTAAGAGAGAGAGAAAAGTGTGTGTGTGTGCACGTGAGAGAGAGAGGTATGTGCTTATTTCTGTCATCTTTTTTTTTGGCCGGGTCCGGGTTTGAACTCACCATCTCTGGCATATGGGGCTGGTGCCCTACTCCTGAGCCACAGATGCTGCTCCCTCCTCCCTTTTTTTTTTTTTAATTTCTGCCATCTTTTGAACTTTGCCTTTTGGCTAGAAAAGCTGGATGCCTATAAGCAGAACTACCCACAAAATGATATGAGAAAGGGGTGTATGTTTGCAAAAGTGTGTGTGTGAGAGTGTGTAGCCCCAGCCTTCAGTTTCCGGAGCCTGTACAGAAATATTCTAGGAAGGAGGATCTTTAAAAAACAAAACATGGCACAAACTTCCTGTGTGGGACTCCTGGCTGCTCTTCCCTCCGGCTTTCACCGGGACTAGCTTCATGCTGCCTTATGAGCACTCTGCAGATGTCATAGTCTCAGCTTTGTTTCTAAGATTGTAACTCTATAATTTACCTAAAGTCACAGCAATTTATCTTGTCGTGTGCTGCACTGTTAGGAACTCAAGAGATGGCACCAGATTTATGGGAAGCATCAGATGATTGATTCTCAGTGAGAATCTAAAATTCATCAGATTCTTTTCTTCCTGCTTCTGCATAATGAGATTAACTTCCCTGGTCTGAGACAAGGAAATGCTAAAGACTGGTTGGCAAAATGGAAGCCTCCTGGCTCCTCTGTGCTCTGGTGGGATGGTTCTCTGGGGAGGGGGGGGTCTGCTGTCTTCCTCATTGTATGTGAAGCTCAGCTGCATGGTAAGGAGCCCCTAGACCTCATTTCCTTGAAAAATCATATAGTAGCCCTTGAATTTAACACAACATCTCTTTCCTAATTGCCAGAACTCAGCTTTAGACATAAGACAGAAAACTAAACCAAAACAAGCAAGCAAAAAAAAAAAAAAA
This sequence comes from Galago senegalensis, assembly GCA_963575145.1. NCBI lineage: Eukaryota > Metazoa > Chordata > Mammalia > Primates > Galagidae > Galago > Galago senegalensis. Next base: position 10,593 of record CAUYTI010060342.1, read on the forward strand.
AAAAAAAAAAAAAACCAGAAACCAAGGTATCTAATTTGTATGAAGAGATCTGGGACTTCAAGATCATACTGTATGGGGGGCACAGTGGCCCACAGCTGTCATCCTAGCACTGGGAGGCCGAGGCAGGTGGAATGCTTGAGCTCAGGAGTTCGAGACCAGCCTGAGCAAGAGAACCTGACTCTACTAAAAACAGAAAAATTAGCCAGGTAGAGTGGCAGACACCTGTAGTCCCAGCTACTCAGGAGGCTGAGGCAAGAGGATTGATGAAGCCCAGGAGTTTGAGGCTGCTGTGAGCTATGATGATGCCATGGCATTCTTGCCTGGGTGACAAAGTGAGACTTAATTTAAAAAAAATAATATTCATTCAATTCCCATATTACAAAAAAAAAATCATGAGATCAGATTTTGGAGGAGGGGTAAGTGCAGTTTGCACGTGGGAGGGATGTGCGTTATTGTGAACGGCAGTAGACTGTAACAAGGAGAGCCATGACAGCCCCATCCCTGAAATGTGACCTGGCCATCTCCATCTGCAGGCAGAGTCTCATTCTCTCTCCCCTGGATCCTGCAGACTTTCATAGCTCACTTGGCTCACAGCAGGTGGAAGAAGCAGAGCTCTGTTACTGATGACATGGCCTCGTGGACTTCCTTGCAGCTTCTCTCTGGGGCTCTTAGAGCTTTTATTCTTGAGGTGCTCCTTTCTGGAATCCGGTTGAAAAACCAGATTCCATAGTTTGGAATGAAAAGCCATTTCCATAGTTCGAAAACCTCCTCCCCTCCTCCCGGGAAAGACGAATGTGTGGTCTGAACGGGAGGTGGGGGTGACTTGCTGGGTGGAGTTCTGGGAGGTCTTGCAGGGCTCAGAGAAGCGGCAGTGACCTTGCGGCTCCACAGCACCTGCTCCGCTCCTTCAGCTCTGAAGGGTTCAGGTGCACGACTATGGAATTTAGTGTAAAGAGTCCAACGTGGTGCGTGACTATGGTTTTAGTGTAAAGAGTCCTACGACAACCAGATCATTCTCAATATGCATGTTAAATAGATACTAGGATCTGATGTGGTCTTTCCCAGCTCTACCGCCTTCCAGGCAAGCAGGAAAACCATGCAGCTTGAGATTCAGGCAGCATTCTGTCCTGCTTTCTTCTTTCTTTCTTTCTTTCTTTTTTTTTTTTTTTACATTTTTGCCATTATGGGATTCAATGTGTTGATTATTTGTACAAATTGGAGGGCGTACATCCTACTAATCAAGATAGCCTTCACCTTATTTACCCAATTACAGCATTAAGACATTTGAGTTCTACACCTAATAGATCCAAATTGTACTGGCAATATGCTCCATAGGTGTGGTCCCTCTACTCCCAGGATGCCCACAGCGGGAGTCTGAGGTTGCAGTGAGCTACAACACCATTGCACTGTGCTCAGGGCACAGGGTAGAACTCTGTCTTGACAAAAACCAAAAAACAAACAAATAAAAAAACAAGGCAACTGTGCGTATATGCTCTGCTCTCCTTTCTATAGCACCTCCTTATACCAGGACTTCCTGCCAGGAATATAAGGAGGGAGGAAAATGAGGGAACAGCCTGATTCCATTTCTGGAGGCTGTAACCGCAGGAAGAGAGAAGCACCAAGGCCCAGGGAGCAGTAACCCCCCTCAGAGGCCTTCCTGCTTCCCTCTGGACTCAGAGCCAGGGGTTAACTGTAGTGCCCTGTGGACACCAGGCCTAGTTGGACGAGAGGAGAGTCCAGGAACTCGCAGTTCTGAAGTGTCTTTAAGGTTAGACAAACAGAGTGCTGGAAAGGAGCTGGGAACACGAGAAAGGGCCGGCGTGGTGCTAGTGAGCCTAACCTGCCAGAAATCAGAACCAGCGCACACCAGGCTAGACTGGGTTAGGGGACAGGTTGGAAGCCACGTGAATTCAGCTGCAATCAACAAGGCCTTGTTCAAGAAACTTCAATTAGATGCACTAAAAATGCACTTTATTTTGTAGAAGCCTAACTACTGTGTACTTAATCCCCAAACATGAATTTTTGGTTAATTTTAGAGCTAACTAACCTTGTAATGACTTCATAGTGTCTTCTTTTTATTGGAAAGCATTTGAATACTGGGCTGCAGCGTGGAGGTCTGGAGTTTCAGCTAATCCTGGGGGGCATCAGGCACCCGTGAGCTCACAGTTGTCCTGTTTGGGGTGAGATAGGGGAATGTAGATTTGTGGTGGGAAAACAGGAAAGCGTTTTTCAGGTGTGTTGCTGAAGCCCAGGGTAGGCTACTGCATTTCCCATATTTGAAGCGGATCTTTTGTAGCAACAGGCAATGGCTTTAAAATGTCCTGTACTGAGTCAACTGCGCGTGTAATTCTTTGGTTGCCTCGGTGATACCAGCTAAGCGAGGCAGAAATGCTAACTTGAGTGTGATGTCATGATTCTCAAAGTCAGCGACCCTTTCACCATACTCTCCAGTTAGTAGTTCTAAAACAGCTGTGCATTTTTCAAAGAATTTCATACGTCATCCAGTCCTGCTCATGGGTGGCTTTTGCTAACTGGGGAGAATATTCATCTGAAATTTCCTTTTAAAGAAGGAGTTTTGGGATTTTTTTTGCCATGTAACATAGATGTAGTTTTACCATGCAAAGTATTGAAGTCATTTTGTAATTGGCGTGATGTCACGCAGAAATGCTGCATTCCTATAGAGATTTTCTTTGAATCAGTCACATTGCTGATTCTGTGCTTCATAAAATTTAACTATCTGTTCTCCCAGAGATAAAATTTTGGCTGAGACCTGTCCCTGCAACAGCCGATGCCTGTTACAACAACACGGTGAATCTTCACTGAATACCTCGCCTTCAACATCAGCATTTCACAAAACTGACCACGACATGTTTTATTTGCTGGAATATAATTCATGACACTTACAACTTCTTGTAAAGCGTCACTTAAAATAGTAGCTGTAGCACAGAGATTTTGCAGATGGAAAGAAATGATAGCATCTGGACCTGCTAATACTTCTTTTGTCTGCATTTCCTGGTGAACCACCTGGGCTTACACTCCTTAAATTTGCCAAATTTAGTCCAACTTGATGACATTTATCTTGAAAGTTGTTGAGGATTTCTGTTCCCCGTGTTCTGTCCCCAAGAGTAACTCCAAAGCGAGTAACTCCTCATAACAAAGACGTCTGTGATGACCTGAATGAAGCATAAAACCTGCACTGAGTCAGGAGTATCAGCTGTTTCATCCAAAGTAATTGAATAATATCCGTTTTCCTTTTGAAGTATTGTATAACAGTTGTTCTGTTAAGTTGAAGGCTAATTCATGCTACTGAGCTCTGAAAGGGGCGGCTGCTGATACTCGGAAATGTCTTCAGGGTCTGCACACCCTACAACGTCAACACGCAATCTTTCATAATTTCTACATCACCGATGGCTTCCCTTTTCTCCTGAGTATGTAAGATGTCTCAGTGTCATCATTTCTGGGTCTTATTGTCCCTTGAAAGAATTGCCTTCACTTTGCTTTTCATCTTTTAATTTCTGCAATACAACCTTTTTGTGCCTCTCCCTCTAATTTAAAATACGTGTGGTCCTTAAGAGTGTTACAGTGCTAATGGGTGTTGAATTTCTTATTGTCGGTATAGCTGTATCACAAAGCAAGCAGACACTGTGGTATATTTATGCCATGGGATACTACTCAGCCATTAAAAAGATGGAGCCTTTACATCTTTCTTATTAACCTGGATGGAGTTTGAACACATTCTGCCTAGTAAAGCGTCACAAGCCTGGAGAAGCAAGAATCCAGTGTACTCAATTCTAATATGAAGGCAGCAGATGAGCTAATACAAGGTAGGGGGTAGGGGGATGTGGGACCAGGAAGAGGAGGACAGAGGAGGATGGGGGGGGTCACAGCGTATGGCACACCTCTTAGGGGTGGGACGAAATTACAAGAGGGACTTTACCTAACAAATGCAATCAGTTTGTCCCCTCAATGAATCTCAAACAATGAAAAAAAGCAAGCAAATCATCTTATCTTTAATAGAAATAAGACAATATTGCAATTCCCAATCTTCATTTAAAAAAATCTGTTTTTTTTCCTTCAACATTCTCTTGTTTTTTTTTCACAGATGTCCTCGTAGGTGGACAGAATTTTTAAAAAGCTATTGAGCTGTGCAGCCATTCACAAAGTCCATTTCAAACAGAAACACAGTGTGTCACTATCAAAAGCTGATGACATACTGGTGTACTCAACCCCCATGAATTCTCCCCAGCCAGCCCCGTGCGGTGGTGGCGCCAGTCACGTGGTGGAGTTAGACCCGAATCGTGAGCACAGCAGCCGTCACGTCAGCCCTTCTGGGTTACTAACGTTCTAATCGCACCAATCAATCAGGGAGGATTATTTGGCTGAAACTTATTTTATTCTTTGGTATTTCAAATGCAATCCAGGTTTTAAAAATAAAATAAAAACATAAAAGACAAACAAAATGTATTAAGAAAACTAAAAGGATTTGTTCTGTAAAATTTGATTCAGTCAAAAGCTGCACATAAAGGCCTGAAGGCCTCAGGTCACCCACCCCAGCTGGACAGTCAGCAGGACCTCACCATATACTTTGTGACCGACAGAAAAAGAAAGGTTATGGGTTGGAGGTGAAATCCAGTGAGGACCAGTGGTTAAGAGACTGAGTAGAAAATTGTCTCCGGGAAGGAGAGCTGAGTGTACTTTCCTCAATGGAGTGAAGCTGAAGCTCTATGTTCCGTATAGAGAAAAATGAGGTTTGATGCAAATACTCGATTTAAGACACACCATGGGAAGTTATTCTCAGCCACCTTAACGTGTAAAGTGCAGATTTTCTGTCCTGCTGCAGAGGAAGTTGGGAAGACATTTGTGGTCTAGAAAGAAGCAGGGGAGGAGGCTGAGCCACTCGAGACGAACTTTGCTCACCTCAGATATATGAGGTTGGACAGTTATGTCCCTGAACTTCATCCTAGAAAAAGTGCTACATCCCCCGTCACTGGCTATCACTACAGTCACCTTCAATGGACTCCTCTTGGCCGTCTGGTAACTATCGTGATATTAAGCAACCAGGTATGTGGCACTTTTTCTAGGAGCTTGTCTTTTGCTTTGTTTAATCCTTGTGGTGCATCAAAAACAGCTTGTGCCCTCAGAAAATGTCCTCACCGCCCAGAGTCTCACCTGTTTAAAAGGCTACGGCGGTGCCATCCTGCTCACCAAATCTGTAATATGACAGGAGGAACAGCCCTGCCAACATTTTGGCTGAATCCATTATTTACCACTGGAGGAATAAGTTAATGGAATAGTTCCTAAATAATTTGAAATAAGTCTAAAGTAAAACTTAGAACAGAGTTAACTATAAATAACCCTTAACAAGACTTGTGAGCACATGTGGAATATTACCCCTTGAAAAGAAAAAGACAAAAAAAAACCTAACATGGTGAGTTCACGCCTGGGACTTTTTATAAAGAAAAATGGTAGGAAAATAAATGAAGGTCGGTTCACTCTAAAGGGCTCAGTCAACACATAGTCAATATTGTTTAATGATCATTAATAATTCCTCAACATATAAAACAAATACAGACAAAGTTCAGGGACCATGATTAATTTCCTCTGTGTCCGAGATATAAAATCCATAATCTATTCTTTTTGAGCGCTAATCTTGGAGTGATTCTAAAACTCATTAATGTACTAAAGACTTTTTCCTTTCTTTCCCAGGACAAGTTGGGCTGTCTAAAAACTCAGATTTGGCATGCTTGAGCAGAATAAAATCCATTTATCTATATAGACACATGCTTAGATGTTATAGCAGTTCTGCGACTGGCCTGGCCTTTTAGGGATCCTCAAATATTCCACTGCAGGATTCCAAAACAGGTGGCTCCCCAGGGTGTCAGGAGTGTGTTTGCATCCACTCTGCTCACTTTCCCCCAGGGCTATTCGTGACCTTGACCTCAAACCCAGGATCACTGCCCTTGCCCTGATCATTGCTCCGCCTTGTTACCTAGGCCCCCCATTCCCTGTCTCATTCTCCCTGTGCAAACGGAAGAAAGGGCACTTCTCGATGTTTGGAGGGAGCAACTAACAGGGATGATACAAACGTGTAGTCTCTGCTCCTCTCGGAGCACCACAGCGAACAGGAGGCATTCGAAATAAAGTAAAATTTCATTGTATTAAAGAAAGGAATAAATAAGCCAACAAAGGAATGAGTGAGTCCCCGTGTGGTTCTGATTTAAGTTCTATGCTTTATGTGGTTCTATGATTTAAAGAGACATTTTTAAAATAATTCCAAAAATGACTATAGTGATGGCTGCTGTCCTGGATCATCTGACATTTCAGGCGTTGCATTGAAGGTCTTGTACACAATTGTCAAAAAAAAAAAAAAGGCAACAGCTCATCGCGGAGAATGAACTCAACAGACAAAACAAATACAAAGTTTGCAGGATTGTAGACAAAAGTCCTGCTAATTACACGCCTCTACAGTACGTGTACTCAGTGGTCATCCCGATTCCATTGAGTGCTCTGGCTGCTTTTACTCTCATCAATTCTCTCTTTGATGAGGTCAAAATATGTCTTATTGGACTTACTCATTAGTCTGATCTATGGTCCATCATTCCTCTCTTCCTCCCTTTTTCCCTCCCTCCATCTCTCGTTCCTTCTTTCCTTCCTTCTTTAGACAGTCTCAATCTGTCACCCTAGGCAGAGTGCCCTGGCCTCACAGCTTATAGCAACCTCAAACTCCTGGGCTGAAGCAATCCTCCTGCCTCAGCCTCCTGAGTAGCTGGGACTATAGGTGCCCTCCACAATACCCCTGGCCCATTACTGATTTCTCTCCCTAGCACTTTTCAGACAAAACTAATTTTTCTTCCACCAATCATCCTTCAAACATTTAAACTGAGATGTGCGGTCCCTGCTGAGAAATCCCTTCACTCACAAATTATTCCAGGGCTTCCACTGAGTTGAGTTTGAGAACTTTTGCTGATCTTGTTTCTCTGTGCCCCTCACGGGCTAGGGGTGCCCAGAGTTCTTAGAAAGTCTGGCAGGTCAGGCCTCCTGCCCACGGAGGACCCAGACGGGCTGCAGTCTGTGCAGGAAAACAAGCACATCCGGTGGAACTTCAGAAGTGGTCATGGGTGGCATTTGCAGCACTGATGATAAACTCTGGGAAGCTCTGGTCCCACTTGGAGAATGGCTGACGTGTGTTACGAAACCTCGCCCGGCTCAGCCAGAAGCACGCACTGAGTGGGTGGGAGCCAGGAGTGGGGGAGACAGTTCGTAAAGGCTTATTTTAGCTTTAGTCATAGATTTCAGAGACACACATGCTGCTATAAATACACATAAATATCTCAGGCTTATTTCCTGAGAAAAACATGTCAGTTTATGTTCACAACTGTTTTCTTTTTAAAGAAGCTATAAATAACAGAAGCTCAATATCTGAATGGCTAATTAAAAATTTTTTAAAACAGCAGCTTATCTTCATTCCTTTTTTAGGAAACATTTTCAATATAGACTGATGGTTTAACCAAAGGCAGCTGCTCCATTTCACATGCAAAAGTGTGACTGAAAAAGTGCCTTAAAAAAATGATTTTGACTGTAATTTTTTTCAATAGTCTATTCTCCCCCAGATTTTTACTGAAAGACTTTGAAAATGCATCTCTTCAGTGTTTTTTTTATTTGTATTGCTTTAGAATTTTATATGATTTTCTTTCTGATCCAAAATAAATGTCAGAATCAAAACGTCTAAATAAAACTACCACTCTTACTTACGAGCAATAATTAAAGGTTTTGACGATCGTATTTAACAATTTTTCAAAGACATTAACCACTGCTATAGAGGAAATGGAAATCTAGAATAGGTTTCATGTAAAAATATAAAATAGGACAGAGAGTCTCAAAACAAATGCTTAACGGAATGATTGTCACTTCTCTTCTTAGGTACAGAAAAATGGAAGAAATTTAGCATCAGATGGAGGTAACAACACAGCCACTAACCAACTGTTTTATCTTTGTGTTTACTTTCGCCCTTTCTGGGCTAAATACTAAATATTTTTCTTCTGTAAAACAAATTCTAAAACTATTTATTATTTTATCTATTTATTGATTGATTTTCAAGACATAGTCTCATTTTTTGTTGCCACAGGCTAGAATGCCATGGCCTCAGCCTGGCTCACAGCAACCTCAAACTGCTGGGTTCTAGCGATCCTCCTGCTTCAGCCTCCTGAGATGCTGTGACTACAGGTGCCTGCCGTAATGCCTGGTTCATTTTTCTGTTTGGAGTAGAGGCGGAGTCTCACTCTTACTCAGGCTGAGTAAGAACTCCTGAGCTCAGGCGATCCTCCTGCCTCGGCCTCCCCTAGGGTTGCCACTGTGACCGGCATGGAAACCACTTAACATCTACTTTGTGTCAGGCACTGTTCTGAGCTCTGGATTTGTACATAAGTGGGGTAAAGACACCTACAGTCAATGTTGACGTTTTAACAGTCATTACTGAAGAAGAACGAAGAAGTAAAATTGCACTTGAGATTTATCCTCTGATTTCTGCGTTCACCTCCCTCTCTGGATGGAACCAGGCATTTCGGACGTGCTTTGTGTGTAACTGAACTCTTGATCCTTCTCCCACATCCTGTCCACCTTCACCCTTTCAGGCTTAGGCCTCCTACCAAGCTGTCCAAGACTTAATTTGGGGGCTTCCTTTGACCCCACTGTGCCCAGCTGAACTGTATAATTTTTAGTGTAGCCTTTAACACCTTCCATCTTTCAGCACCGTTTTCCTCTCCTCCCTCTTTTGCTCCGGGTTCCCATACACTTTGTGTCTGTTTCCTGCCTTCAAGCTCATTCCTACCACGGGCCTTTGCACGGGATTTTCCTTCTGCCTCTGAAGCCTCTTGCTGTGCTCTTTGGTTAATTTCTGTGTTTATTTTAGTCTTCACCTAAGATGTCATTTCTCCGGAGACACTACCTGACCAATGTTAATGAGCCTCTCACCTAGCTTTCTCTGTTAGATCATCTCCTGCTTTTCCTTCTCTGTCTCTTATGAACATTTTTCTTTGTATGAGTAAATGTTTGCTTTGCTTATTTGTTTAAATCTCTTATTTTCTTTAGACATTGTGTTCCACAGACATGAAGACTGTGCCCAAGTCCTCCCCCAGTCCATCACAGAAGCAGATAGCATTTTACCAGGAACACAGCAGGCATTCAACACATATCCTTGAATAAATCTGCAAATCGCTGATGGAAGGGATATAAAGACCAATGGAATAAATCTGCGGTAGAACTTTAACCCTTAGGAGATGATTAAATAAAGACTATCATGAATACGCTATGCAATAATGTTTTTAAAACTCAAGATTTGGAATCAGAGAATGAGAGCTCCGGGGTTAACTCTGTCATTTAATTAGCTCCAGTTTGGTGGGGGGGGGGGGATTATTTAACTTCTGTAGCATTCAGATCGATTATCTATAAAACGAGGGTAATAGCAGGATGCTGTGAAAGCACTTTGCAATGGTAACACAGCTTGAAATGTTTGATGTCACAACAAAAATGTTGAGGTACTGGGCAGCACCTGTGGCTCAATGGGTAGGGCGCCCACCCCATATACTGAGGGTGGTGGGTTCAAACCCGGCCCCGGCCAAACTGCAACAAAAAAATAGCTCGGTGTTGTGGTGGGTGCCTGTAGTCCCAGCTACCTGGGATGCTAAGGCAAGAGAATCGCTTAAGCTCAAGAGCTAAAGGTTGCTGTGAGCTGTGACGCCACAGCATTCTACTGAGGGTGGCATAGTGAGACTCTGTCAAAAAAAAAAAAAAGATAAATAAATAAATGAACTGTCCCAGAAACTTCTTTCTAAAATTAACCTCATTAACTCTTCACAACAGAAGGCAAAATTATGCCAGGTGTCCAGGTGCAAGTCACGAATCCTTTTAGAGTAGATTTCTAGACCCTATTGCTCAAATCATTCACTGAAAATATTTATACAAAGAAGGGAGAGAACAGGGTGTCAACAGGGAAAGGTTGTCTAAGCTGGCGTGGAGTTACCTTTGGCAAAGAGTAACAGCAAATCATAACCTCGGGGCTCCTGCCACATTTCTGGGAAACAGAAATGGACATTGTTTCCCCACGATGGTCTTGTCCTCTAAACAATTTTGAAACTCCTTAATCTCTCAAATCTATCTGAATGCTCACAGGCGGTAATCAAGGAGAGCTGCTCAATGTCATATAAAAATAGTACTCAGACTTTAAAGACAGAGCCTGCAGCTAGTTTGAGAGCAAGGCAGCAAAGGTTTTAGATCGTGGGCTTTTCCTAGCAGAAGAGTACTAGTTTAGAAATCAAATAATACAGGCTGCACCTGTGGCTCAAAGGCGTAGGGCGCTGGCCACATATACCAGAGGTGGTGGGTTCAAACTTGACCCCAGCTAAAAACGGCAAAAAAAAAAAAAAAAAAAAAAAAAATTAAAAGAAATAAAATAATATTAAGAATAAAAGTCATGGGTTTGGGAGTCAGGTAGCCCTGAGCTTGAGTTTAAGTTGTCTCATCATAGCTGAAGGGCTGGGAAAGTGTATTATTTTCCCATTATTGCTGTGATAAAGTGCTGCAAATTTAGTGGCTTCCCACAACACAAATTATTTGTTACTTTTCAAGATGCCAGGTGTCTAAAATGGCTCTGTGGGCCTATGCTCCTCTCCGATGCACTTGTATAGGCTGCCCACCTCCCTCAGCTCCTGGGTCCTTCCTCCATCCTCAAAGCCAGGACCGTGGTCTCTTCCCTCTGACCCATCTCCCTTTTATCAGGACTCTGGTGACTGCATGGGCTGACAGTCTAACCCGCGATAAATCTCCTCATCTCAAGATCTTTACCTCATTCACACTTGTAAAGTCCCTTTTCCCATATAAGTTCTACCTTTTTCTTATCCTCATAGATTTCAGGGATTAGAACCTGGACAGCTGAGGGGGGTCATTACGGCAGAGAGTACAGTTCTCTTGTCTTTGACGTGAGAACTTCAAATATTTTCACTGGATGGGGGTGTTAGGAGAATTAAACAAAAGTGTATACATTGTTACCAAATAGCACGATAAAAACAATTTCTTGATTAAATGAGTTAAGAATTTTGAAAACATTCTTGGGAAAAGTAAATCTGACCCCACCCTTGGTGGAGAAAGACTTTAGATGAGTGATCGCAAAAATAAACGTAGGTTTGCAAACTCTGAGGAAGCACTCGCAAGAAAGAGGACGGGGCAGGTTGGCAAGGACCAGGGAGGCCTCTTCGTAAAACGTCAGCTGACAGCTATTTGGTCAGAGAGGCGTCGCTGATCCCCGCTTACATACTCAGCTTTCAGTTGCTATTTTATGAGTAACTGGGAATTTCTTAGCTGAGACAAAAAAGTAAAGAAGAATATTCCAGAGAAAAGTGAGCAAAGCCCCACAGCAGGAATGAGTGTGGAGCATCTGAGGAAATTTGACGGCGGAAAGACTCGGTGAAGGCCATGTTGATTTGTAGGATGTAAGCACTCCAATCTGTACAAATAATCAACACATTGAATCCCATAATGGCATAAATGTATTTATGATCTATGTACAAATGACTTTATAAAAAAAAAAAATAAAGACTCGGGGAGAAAGTGATGTAATAAGATGCAGAAGTGATGAGGGACCTGGCCGGTCACGCTCAGAAAGGCTGTGCCAGGGAAGAAATGGGGCTTGTCCTGAGAGGCCTGGAGAGAGTGGTTCAGTCAGACCGCCGGTTAGGAAGTGTGGCTCTTGGGGGCTGTATGGGGAGTTCAGGGCAAGAATGTAACCAGGAATGCCCAGAAAGAGATGTGGTCTGAGTCCAGGTGAAAGATGATGGACTGGCACAGGCTGGGCAGTGGGGGATTTATTGTGGACTGCCCTTGGGATCGATGTCTGCAGGTGGGAAAGAAAGAGGATTGGATGGGTCGGGGGGGGGGGGTCTCACCCTGTTTTGAGAGATGACCTCAGGTGTGGATATGGGAGCTAGCATGTCCAAAGACTAGGACTCTACACAGCTGTGAGGGTCAGCCTCTGGATACTGCCTGGCCAAGAAGGGGAACAGGGTTCCCCTAGGTGACAAGACCTTCCTCAGTGGTGGCAGTTCCCACCGGGGGCTCACAGCTGGGCATCTGAGGCCATCTTAAAGGGAGCTCTGGGTCACGTATCTCCCACCATATGGAGGCCAGGTATAAACAGTTGTGATGAAAATAGAGAGAAAGTGGATGGCTTTGAGGAAGATTTTGTAGATAGAACTAACAGATCTATATGATATTTACAGCGGGAGAAAAGGGGTGAGACTTAGGGTGGGGGCCAGCTTTCAGGATTTTATAACGAAATAGATTTTTACCACTATTTAACATATATTGGTATTGATCAATTAGATAAATAAATGAGTCTATACTTCAGAGGATGATTCCAGATCGGGGCTCAGAATTTGGGGGTTATCAATAATAAAAAGCATGAACCCACATAAAGAATTACCCCAAGAAAGAGAGTAGCATGAGAAGGTTGATAGGGCCTTGAGTAATGCCTGGAATTAACACGGGTTATGTAAATTTCTCCTCACTGTGCTTGACATATAATAAAAACTCTGCAAATCCTTGCTGCCGTAATAGCTTTTATTAGTGAGAAAAATGGTTGCCACCAAGGTGTGTTGTGTCTGCCGGTAAATCTGTAGTTGTGGAACAGAAGGTTCTTCCCTGGAGAAATGGGGACACCCAGCAGCCGGTTGGTCATGAGCTGAATACCAGCTCACTTAGGAATGTCCTAGGAGGACTCTCGGAAGGGGTCATTCTGGCCTCCTGTTTATCTTCCCTGCTCCCACTGCCCCACCCGGGCTGCTGTTCCTTTGTCGTGCAGGTGTGTCTCTGCGGGTTCTACACAGCTGACTCCCCCACCCACTTCAGGTATTTGCTAAGTTTTGAAGAGCTATCCCTGAATACCCTAGGAAAGCCTCACTCTTCCTGTTCATCACTTTCTGAAATCACGCACATTACTCTACAAATATACATGTCTGCACTGTCTATTTCCAGTAGAATGAACCATAAACTTCACTCTTTGGTTTGTTTGGTTTACTGTTGTATTTCTAATGCCTAGAAAAGGCATTAGTACACATTTCATAAATATTGATTGAATAATTAGTACATAAATTAATGAATGAATGACTATACCTGAAGAGCCCCCGACTCAATGGCACTTTCCCCACCGTGTCTCCTGTTCCTCCTCCCCTGTGTACCTTTTTATTTATTTATTTATTTTTTAGAGACAGAGTCTTACTTTGTCACCCTTAGTAGAGTGCTGTGGCGTCACAGCTCACAGCAATTTCCAGCTCTTGGGCTTAGGCGATTCTCTCGCCTCAGTCTCCTGAGTAGCTGGGACCACAACACCTGGCGAATTCCACGTACCTTTTCTAGATGTAACTTAACTAGCTGATAAGAAGCTGAAGGCCAGCTCAGCCTTCTTGGAGGTCTGGAAAGTGGACCAGATGCCAAGTCTGTGAAGACAGAGAACTCTCCGGGGCCCTTTAAAGCTGAGATCTAACGTATGACAGCTCCATGCTTCTGTGGGGACACTTGCTGGCTGAATCTTATGGAAGGCAGGAAGAACCAATTTAAATTCTTCCAAAGTAGGCATTGCTCTATGTCTGGGTATTGCCAAAGTAAATTTTTAGAACAAAAGGTCAACTCATTCCTTTTCTGTCCTGTGCACATAACACCCTGGATTAACTTTCCTACCCCCTTGCTGGCTATTCTTATTGCTATAGACACAAGCCTAAGGAAATGCCGTCGATTGTTATTACTGTTATTAAATTACAGTTGCATTCAGGGACAGGAGATTGGCACTTGCAATCGGCCTCTGAGAAATCACGGCTTCAGGTTGTGTCACGTCAGCATTCTGTGGTTATAAACCCCTTCTGTGGTCTGACATAACGGGGAGTGTTACCCTTGATGGTTCCACTTTCTCTCCCTCAGGCAGGAGTTGAAGGGGTTCCAGGGCTGACAGAGGTGCCAAAGGGCACTGGGAGAGACTGCCAAGTGTTTGCAGTGCCCTTTGTGAACTTCTCTGGGAATGAAACTGTCCTGAGGTTAGCAGAACCCCTTGTTCCGATTGTTGTTTAGAAAGATTTTGAAAGTCTGAGCCACCTTGTTTGTGTTTTATCTTCACAGTTACCTGTTTTCAGCTATATTTTAAGAAGGGGCCAGGTGCATGCAATCCCGTCGCCCCACATGAAACAAAAAGAAAGACTCGAAGCCTGGCCCTGATCACAGGACACGCTGAAACGGCCCTGATCACTCACTGAACACGCTGAAATGCTGCTTTAAGTAGCATTTTATAGGAGAACAGGATATTGGCAACTCAACTGTTAAGCCTCTTCCTGGAGATCACTCTGATGTCACCAGTGTAATCTGAGCCTGGAGCTTTTGTTCACACTTTAAATAGCAGTGCAGGAATGATTTTGCTACACACACTCTCTGGAGAGCCTGGGAGCTGCATTCTGGAAGATCCCCACGTCCATGAGAGCAAAGCCAAGCTGCCGAGCGGTCAGCACCATGTCCACCTCGCTGAGAGTCAGCCCGTCCATCCACGGCTACCACTTCGACACGGCCTCTCGCAAGAAAGCCGTGGGCAACATCTTTGAAAACATAGACCAAGAATCGCTGCAGAGGCTCTTCAAAAACTCTGGAGACAAGAAAGCAGAGGAGAGAGCTAAGATCATTTTTGCCATAGATCAAGATCTGGAGGAGAAAACGCGAGCCCTCATGGCCCTGAAGAAGAGGACCAAAGACAAGCTTTTCCAGTTTCTGAAACTGCGGAAATATTCCATCAAAGTTCACTGAAGGCAAGAGAATGGATAAGGACATTATCCAAAGACGGACATTCAAAGACCAAGTGAGTTTGTGAGATTCTAGCAAAGGCGGCGTGTGGCAGCTGCCCGGCCAGCTTCTCTTCTGTCAGGACTCCCAAGGCTGGACAGGACAGGAGGAGCCCGGCAAGCTAGTTACAGACTCCAGCCAGTTTTATGCCTGTGGTGTTACAGTGGAGAACAAAATGCTTTCAGCAAGATTCAAAAACTTTCCCTGCAGGTCAGGATCGATGCTGATAGCAGGGTCTGGACAGATGTAAGGAGAAAACAGGTGGCTGGAGATGACATATATCCAGGGTCACTTTGTCAGGCCCCAGGACTTCAATTTAAACGGAACTTTTTTTTTTTTTTTTAAATCAAACTGGGTAGGGGGAGAGGGGAGGGAGAGGATGAACAGGGAGATAGGTCCCTCACATAAATCGTTTACTGCATTGTTTTGATTGAATGTTTGAAATGTTGCCAAGCCTCAATGTTGGTATAGCCTTTTAGAGATGGGTGATTAATTATTTATTTGCATTTATTACAATGACTGGAAGGGTGCACCACGTGTGTGATAAGTACAAATCCAAGGTAACCAAGATACCTTTAGTATCAGCCCAGTAAAAACTACACGCACCTTTTGGTTTGTAATGGGTTTTTATACTTTCCGAACGGGTTGCACAGAAGTTAAAATGATGGGGTCCTTTATAAAATCCAAAGTACTGTGAAAACACTTTATAATGTTTTTTTATCTTCTGACTAATGCTAAAAACATAATCTAAATTTCATCTAGTTACTACAGTCAGCATTAGGAAGTGAATGTGATATACTCAGTAGTTTATAAAGATGCTATGGTTTCTATAATTTATTATACATGGCAAGCGATATGCAACTATAATAAATTATTATATACTAGGCTGGTTTGGGTCTGTGATGCTTGGTTTACAAGGAAAAAAAAACATGATACATTTTGATGATTATAAATGTTCTTAAAGTTTTATCTCTAAAAAGTATTTTTAGAGTAGCTTCACATTAATTATCAAACTTTTTCAAAACAAAGTCTTACTTCAAATATTTGGGAAGTTTCTCTATCCTTATTTTGGAATATAAGAGATACAGAAATTCAAGGACTGACCTGACAACATAGCTGTTTACGTACCCACTGAGGGGGGGTTTTAAAAGGCTTTCTCTTCATGTTTTTGAATTTTTTCCTTGGTGATTATAGTAGCCTTGGACATTTTGGGGGTTTAGAATCTGAATTGTGGTCAAGAGGGTTATCACTTCATTTAACATAAATATAGGAGTAACATTACCAGCTCTTTGTATTTCCTCATAAAAGTATAATATTATAAAGTATTTCTAGGAAGGCATATGTCAGTGTCTGCTGTGCTTTCCTAACAGAAAGAAATAAAAATTCCACAGAAATTGAGCATTTAAGAAATACGTACGAAGCCTTTTTCAAAACGCTGAGCGCAGGGAACTGAGACAAGGGAAATACTAAAAACTCTAGGGGGTTTTTTATGAGTCAGGGTGTTAAAATACTAAGTTTTAAAATAGGAAATCAAGTGGTAGAATCTACTTTCAAATATTAATTGATGCATTCACTAAAGACAATAACAATAACTCCATTAAAAAAAATTCTTTCCAAGACAGCATCCATGAAAATCACGACTATGCAGAAGTGTGTGTGTGTTCATGCCTGTGTATCTGTGTGTGCGTGTTCATGGTTCATGCCTGTGTGTCTGTGTGTGCGTGTTCATCCCTGTGTGTTTGTGTGCGTGTTCATGCCTGTGTGTCTGTGTGTGCATGTTCATGCCTATGTGTGTGTGTGTGTTCATGCCTGTGTGTCTGTGTGTGCGTGTTCATGCCTCTGTGTGTCTGTGTGTGTGTGTTCATGCCTGTGTGTGTGTGTGTTCATGCCTGTGTGTCTGTCTGCATATGTATCTGTGTGCGTGTGTATCTGTGTGCATGTGTGTCTGTGTTTGAGTGTGCACGCATGCATTTTTCTGGGAAGAGTATTCATAATCTTCACCAAATTTGCAAAGAAAACGCTGACACCAAATAAAATTAACAACAGAAGAACAAGGGTTTTGACAGGTGGGAGGCTCTGTGGGTGGTGGTACCAAGGACCGGAACACGCCCCAGGCACTATTTGCCCATCCTGGAGAATTGAGTCAGCTTTGTGTCCTCTGGGCACGGGAGCAGTAAGCTTCCTGCTCTGAGTGGGCCCATCACTGAAAAATCTTAAGTTATTTTCTCCAAAAAGACTGAAGTACATGCTGGATGCTAAACATGGTTCAAAGGTAGAATTTATCACACATACTCCTCACTATCTACTCTAGCTCTGTAGCTTTCAGGAGAGTGCAATGTGTATCTTGTCCCCTCTTCCCATTATTAGCATGGGTTACATTGTTTTCTTGCAATGTATTACATTGTTTTCTGATTTCAAGACCATAACAGGAGAAATGAATTAAAAAGCGATTTGGATGCAATCCGCAGCAATGTGGGGGGTGGGAGGAAACAATAAAGTCTTTCAGGAGATTATTACAAACATGGTATCTTTCCCTTTCATGGAGAACAAATGTTGGCGTCAAGGTAACTCATAAGGCTGGCTTTTAGCTTGCTAATACATATGCTATTTAAGATCATTAAAATAGGGAGAATTCGTTCCATTCAGAATTTCACAATGGCCAGGGGCAGTATGTCTCCAGACATCCCTACTTGTGATAGAAGAAATAAAAGCAGCAAAGGTTAAATAGCTCATTAATAATATTTAGATCATGAGGATCAAAATAATAACAACAGGGTTGTTATTGAGGGTTTGTTATCGGTCAATTTTCTAAGTGTTTTTTGTGTATTAAATCACAGAACACTGTAATGTAAGACATAAGAGCAAGTGCGTATGTGCACATGAATTGACAGAGGGCACCCCCAAAATGCATACACGTTTTTAAAAAGGAAAAAACTGTGTTAAAATTGTAATTCTCAATGTATACCAACATTTGCTACCTTGTACATGGTATCTTATATAGAAGAAATACTAAGTGACTTTAGTATTACAATTTTAATGTGGTTTTTCTCTTCCTTAAAATGTGTATACATTTTTTTTTTTTTGCAAGTTTTGGCTGGGGCTAGGTTTGAACCCACCACCTCCAGCATATGGGGCCAGCACCCTATTCCGTTCAGCCACAGGCACCACCTGATGTATACACAATTTTTACATCCTCTTTTTATATAGTAATGAAACTGAAGCACAGAGATGCAGTGACAGACAGCTGATGAGTCCAGGAATGGAATCCAGGAAGGCAGGACTTTGCTTCTAGCCAGTAGACGGAACCGTGTCTCCAGGAGAAATCAAGCTCCTTTCAGAGTGACCATTACATCCATCCTAGTCAGTGAGAAGGGCAAGGCGGCAGGGCCTCTGGGAAACCACTTTGATCTGATCCGTGTCTATTTATTTGGCATTTGTATAACATAGGGACAAAGTCATAGTTGAATAATTTTAACTGTGTCAAGAGTTTGCTTAGATACAGCTTTTGAAGTCTGCCGTTACAATAACACTTGTGTTAGAGTCTTGGAAAAAAAGCCCACTTCTAAAATTCTAGTCAGTCAAGATGGTGGGTCTTGGTTTGTGCATTGGGGGAGATCGGAAACTTTGAATTCATGATTTTATTCACTGAGTCCATCACCCAGTCTAAAACAAGAGCGGGTGCAGGCGGGACTTACTGAGAAAGGGGTGCAGGGTATAATGACTGATGATATTTTTTCCCCATTGTCAGAGGGTAATCAGAAGATGCAACTGATATTTCCTTGGGAAGTTTTACCTGCCAATAAGCAAATAATTAAGCCATGGTCTGGAGACTGTGTGTCCTTCTGGTGTAGCTCACTGACCCGTCTATACCTCACATGGGGGTTGCCCAGCATGGCATATAATTTAGTCAGTTCTTTTTTTCACACATTGAGAACTGTAGAGTGGAAGAAGCTTTTATACCTTCTTCATTCATGTAATGAAAATGGGTATGTGGGGGCTGACATAGCCAGAATCGTTCCCTATTCTCCTTGTCAGAAAAGCCAGAAAAGGTTTTAAAATGTAATGAATGGGCTGGGTGCAGCCCCCCTGTAATCCCAGCACTCTGGGAGGCTGAGGTGGGTGGATTGCCTGAACTCAGGAGTTCAAGACCAGCCTGAGCAAGAGTGATCTGCTGTCTTTACTAAAAACCAGCCAGGAATAGTGGCAGGCGTCTGAAGTCCCAGTTCCTCAGGAGGCTGAGGCAAGAGGATGGCTCAAGCCCAAGAGTTGGAGATTGCTGTGAGCTGCGGTGCTACAGCACTCTACCAGGGCAACAGAGTGAAACTCTGTCTCAAAATAAATAAGTTAATTAAATTTAAAAAATGAAAACGAATGATTAAAATTGTGAGATCTATGATAGGAGCTTAAACAGGATAGTATGGCAGTACAGGAAAGAAATGGTTTGAGTGTCTGAGTGTCTGTCTAACTGCATGTCTGAGTGTCTGAGTGTCTGTGTGAGTGTGTCTGAGTGTGTGTCTGTCTGACCGCGTGTCTGAGTGTCTGTGTGTGTGTGTCTGAGTGTCTGTGAGTCTGCCTGACTGTGTGTCTGAGTGTCTCTGTGTGTGTCTGAGTGTGTGTCTGTCTGACTGCGTGTCTGAGTGTCTGTTTGTGTGAATGTGTCTGAGTGTCTGTGAGTCTGCCTGACTGTGTGTCTGAGTGTCTGTGTGTGTGTGTCTGAGTGTCTGTGAGTCTGTCTGACCGCGTGTCTGAGTGTCTGTGTGTGTGTGTCTGAGTTTCTGTGAGTCTGACTGTGTGTCTGTGTGTCTGTCTGACTGTCTGCATGTCTGATTATCTGACTGTCTATCTACGTGTCTGATTATCTGACTGTCTGAGTGTCTGGCTGCGTGTGTGTTTGACTATCTGACTGTGTGTCTGACTGTGTGTGTGTCTACCTGACTATCTAAGTGTCTGCATGTCTGACTGTATGTGTGCCTGTCTGACTATCTGCATGTCTGCGTGTCTGACTATCTGACTGTCTTTGAGGGTCTGCCTGTCTGCCTGTGTGTCTATCTGACTGTCTGTGTGTCTGTCTTTGAGTGTCTGTCTGACTGTCTGCCTGTCTGTGTGTCTGACTATCTGTCTTTGAGTGTTTGTCTGATTGTCTGCCTGTCTGTCTGACTGTCTGCCTGTCTGATTGTGCATGTGCTGGGCAGCAGGAGAACTGAAGAAGCCAAACCCAGCCTGGGGAAATCCTAGAACAATCCATGGAGCGTTCTCCCTGTTTCACATTACAAGTTGGAAGAGTAGAGAGAAATGAAATTTTACTCCAGCCTTTGGGTGCAGCATTTGCGAAGGTTAGGAGACAGGAAAGAGAAAACTCCACACAGTTCCATGTCATAAGGCGCCTAAGAGTTCCCAGGTGGCAGTTAAAAAAGAAGCTGGGCCTTAAATGACAGCTTAAGTATTAATTTTACTCTGAAAGTAAGAGAGAAACATTAAGAACTTTAAATCTAGGAGTAACATTTACTATGTATCACGCCCTAGGCATAGATATGGTGAATATTTTGAAAAACAATACACCGTCTCACAATTGAACGCATGGTCAGACTGCACAGTGATTCTTTCAAAACTCTGAAGTGACAAGCCACACTGGGCCTTTGTAGTTCACTAACATTGGCTACCTATGCAGCTGCTGCTGAAGATGAAGCAGAAATAAAAGATTATGAAAAATAGTACTGTCAGGCCAGGTTGCAGAAACAGCAAGCTAATATACCACCTAATTGAATTTTAAGAAATTGTTGTGCTTGATCCTGATAACAAGTGTTACTATTTAACAGCGTTATAAACAAATGGCTACTAAGGTCCCTTCTCTTTACACTTGAATAATCCTTCTGTAAGCAGAGTTTCTGGGTATTTTAAGCAATTATCACAGGTGTATCCAGATGTGTTCTATCTCCACGTGGATGCACATTGGATCAGCTGGGTGCTGACACGGCTGTGTTATGTGGGAGACGGTGTCTTGTCCCAGTAAGGTTTAGCAGTTCCGGTCTCTGTTTCACATGTGCACACACACACACACACACAGAGATACACAATCCTGCAAAGAGCACATCTGTTCTCTTTCCTGACCTTTTGTTTCCCCAAATGTGGATGAGCACTGCGTTGGCAAACACCGTCAGACTGGGTCAGGCGTGCTGGGGGTTTTCCCAACTCTGCTTTGGACAAATTCTTTTTTTAATTTCTGGGTTTTATTGGTAAGAAAAGAAAAAGTTTGAGGGTCACAGACCTCGTCAATGCTCACATGCAGCATCAATGGGAAATAGTAACTACACCACTACGTGTGATAGGGTTTGTTTCTGGATCAACTGATACTCGACATATGATAAGAATCTCTCCTAAATATGGCAAAAGTCTAAGTTAGAAGGTTCTGATCTTTAGCCAAGTTTTCTGAAGGCAACACTGTGTGAGGGAAATCACTTTCCATGAAAGCATCTGAGCTTCTGAATAGCCCCTGCCTTGTCCTGTTGGTTGGTGCCCAGCCCAGGGCCAGGCGTGAGTATTTTGGCAGTCACTGCCACAGTCTCTACTGTTGGTGAGAATCACAATCATCTGTATGATTTTAAAAACAGGGATTCCTAGTCCCCAACTCTCTGGGCATCGTTTTAGTACTAGGTATCTTTCCAAAGCTCCATGGTGGGCCAAGTGTGGTGGCTCATGCCTATAACCCAGCAATCTGGGAGGCGTAGGCAGGTGGATCGCTTGAGGTTGCGAGTTTGAGACTAGCCTGAGCAAGAGTGAAACCCCGTCTCTACTAAAATGAAAAAAATTAGCCAGGCATGATGGCAGGTTCTTGTAGTACCAGCTACTTGGGAAGCTGAGGCAAGAGGATTGCTTGAGCCCAGGAGTTTGAGGTTGCTGTGAGCTAGGATGACACCAGAGCATTCAACGCCAGGGTGACCAAGTGAGACTGTCTCAAAACAAAACAAAACAAAGCTTAAACCCTGCAGAACATCAGATGTATCCAACCATTCCTTACACTAGGTTGGGTTTTCTGTTGATGGCCTCTTGTGACATAAGACCAAAAAAAGGATTTGACTTCATGGCATTAGTTAAGAGATTTTCCTTACCATATTAATTCTATCATTAATTGAAAATGATGCCCCCCCCAAAATGTACTGAAGCAAATGTAATTACTTTTAGATTTTAATAATTATAGCACATATCTATGTTAATTCTGGGATGTTTTTTCTTTGAATTTTTGTTAGATATTTATCTACTTTGATAGATGTATGTTTGACCAGGAGAAAAGCTTGTGCTTCTTATCATTACCTTTTTTTAAAAAATTTTCCTGCAGTTTGTCCATGTTTATAATTTAAGCCCAGGTTTTATCATCTGAAAGATTTTTAGAGAATCCTG
The DNA here is from genome assembly GCA_963575145.1 of Galago senegalensis. Taxonomy (NCBI): domain Eukaryota; kingdom Metazoa; phylum Chordata; class Mammalia; order Primates; family Galagidae; genus Galago; species Galago senegalensis. The sequence continues at coordinate 32,853 of CAUYTI010060342.1, forward strand.
CAGATGCTCGCGCCTCTGGGGTGCTGTGTCTAGGGAGCGTCCTTCTTTATCCGAGGCTGCAGAAAACTTAGGGCAGTGCAATTGTTTCTAGGCCGACTCTGCCCAGAATCTCCCAGGAGTCACCTTGAAATCCAGGCCTCTGGATCTGATGACTCAGAGTTTCTGGGGCTGGGCACCTGCGTGCTCTGAGCTTCGGCTGCTCCCCAGGTGGTTTTGCCCACTGAGACTGGGAACTGCTGACCTGGATTAAAGTTGCAAGCTGTGTGTGGTGAGGACCTGGCTCACGACAATCCCTCCACATATCCCCCGGCGTACAGCGGGCCTTGGTACATTCTGGAACAAGCAGTTGATGCAAGGTGTGACTATCCCTCTGTCATGGATATGTTATTCCTTTTCTCTCTAATTCAAATAATACCATTATTGTGATTTTGCTTGAAGTTCCATTGGTTCTAAGAAATCTTAACCTCATCATACTGATCCACCATGATCCTCTCAGCATCTAAACTTCCAGAAGGCATAAAGTTCTAGCCATTAAAATGCATTTTTCAAAAGAATGGGAGTCCTTTCCCTCCTCGAAACCTATTCACTCCTGGCTTGCTACCCTGGAGACTCATTCTGAGTCCAGACAAGTTAGTCTTTGGACAGGAAGGCTTAGCACTGGCAGCCATTTATGTAAGTTGGTTTAACCAAACTTAACGAGATACTTTCATCCTAGCAGAGAGAGTCCTCCAGTGAGATCAGGGGGTTTTAATTTTAAGAGGAAAGTAGCATAGTGGGGCAGCTGACCGTGGGGCTGGGGTGATCTGGGGGCGGAGGCCGTACAGAGAAACAGCTGCCCTCCACCTCCCTAGCCCTGGTCTCAGTTGTTAGGGAGCTGGTGGCTTGACGTGCACACGGCTCAGCAGAAAGACCGACAGAGCAGTCCACAGGGCTTATGTCCTGGATTCTAACCCTGCTCTGGCTGTTTACTAGTTATGTGTAAATTTTGAGTCAATTATTTAATCTCTCCTAGCCTTACTTCATCACCTATAAAATAGAGGTGTCGACACCTTCTGCATTCATCTGCTAGTGCTGCCCTCAACGGAGTGGCGTAAACAGCAGAAATGTACTCCCCGTCAGTTCCAGAGGCTGGGAGTCTGAGGTCAAGGCTCCCTCGGAGGCTGGTCTCCTCGGCTTGTCGGTGCTGTCTTTGGCCTGCATCTTCGCCTGGTCTTCCTCTGCACCTGTTTACACCCACGTTTCCCCTTACATGAGGACACCAGTCATAGGGCCCACTCTCATGCTCTCATCTTAACATGATTGCCTCTTTCCAGGCCTTGTCTGGGGACTGCAGACTTCAACATGTGGATTTTGTTGTGGGGGCTCCTCAGCTCCTAACACCTCTGTGCCTCTCCTGTTTGTGGTAAGCATAATGTAGGGTGAAACGTGGAAATGCTGGGACATTTTGTGCGGTATCTGTCTGGTTGGTCCCTCAGGACAAGGACAGAGCTTTGCTCACCGTGGAGCGTTACAAAGCTTCTCGCACAGAGCCTGCCACGGGTTAGGTACTAAATGTTTTTTGAATATGAATCATATGCACATGACTCAAAAATAAGCTATTTGTTTATTAATCTCTGAAAGCAACATCTGCATCTTTTTTGTCTCTTCAGCATTTCCAAGCAGGGCCCTGTCAACAGTGTCCCATTAGCGTTAAGTAACTGGCCCGTGGTGTGAGTCACAGTTCATGTAGAAAGAGCCAGGCTGGCCTTGCCGTCTGCACTGCTGCATTTCTGCTGCTACGAAGAGCTTCAGAATGTTCAGGGGAAGTGAGCAAAGTCTCCAAACATCTGTGTGTCTGTGCCTGTTCTTTTTTTTTGAGACAGGTCACCCTGTCACCCTTGGTAGAGTGCTGTGGCATCACAGCTCACAGCAACCTCAAACTCTTGGGCTCAAGCAATTCTTCTGCCTCAGCCTCCTGAGTAGCTGGGACTACAGGCCCCACAACGCCTGGCTATTTTTTGGTTGCAGTTGTCATTGTTGTTTGGCAGGCCTGGGCTGGGCTCGAATCCACCAGCTTAGGTGCATGCGGCTGGCGCCCTACTCACTGAGCTATGGGAGCTGAGCCTCTGGTCCTGTTCTTGACATAATTTTTGCATCTCTGGTTACGATCTAAGATGGAAAGTTTTCTACTATTACTCCTCGCAACTTCGGAGTTCTGATACAGCTGGTCACTGCCACAACTTGGGCATCTCATTTGGGCCAAAGGAGGGGTGGGGACATGGCAGGGAAGGTTCAGAAACTCCAGGAGACGTACAAGGAAAAGGCGGTGCTGATCACAAAGGTAACTGAATGTACCTTACCTCACATGGGAAGAATTTCAGAATGCACGGAGTGGGTTTACAGAGCTTCCTACTCTGCTGGAGAAATACAGGAATATTTATGGGATCAAGCCTTGTAGCACATTGGTTCAAAAATCTCAGTGGCTCATGTAGAAATACTATTTAATTCACTTCCCTCACTAGCTAATGTCTTCCATAAGGTGTGACTGTTACCAATAGAAGATTCAGAGAGTCATTACTGCTTTCCTATAATTCACTGATGGTATAGGAAGGGCACAGATGTCACTCTGACCCTCACGCACCAATCGCAGTTGGCAGGTATAAGCAGATTTCTGAACAATCGTAAGTGCCCTAAACCACACACTTTCAGGGCCAGCTTTTTAATGAAGTATGTGGGTACGTGTCACTGGCTATCTGGGCTTGTTCCTCTTACTAAACTTACTGGGGAAAGGTTTTAAAATTAACTGCATTGCCTGTTCTTTTCTCTGGAAGAGTGGACACAGGGGACAGTAGCTTGAGGGAGACAGACTGACTCAGGGAAAAGAATTAATGGAAGCTCCTGGCTCCTGCAGGCAGGAAATGCTTTGATAGGCCCTTTCCTCTTTTTGTTACCAGGAGAACCTTGACAATAGGCCCCACCTTGGAACAGCTGCTCTCTCCCCCGTAGGATGGTCACAGCACATTTTCCTTGTCAGACTTGGAGTCTGCACCAGGAGGGCTCAGGAAGGGGCAGGCACAATGTTGGGGACCTGCCCTTGAGCTTCCAAGGGGCGTGGTGGGTGGGGACGGTGCCCCTAAGACACGCAGCACGACTCCCTTTGGCACACACTCAGGAAGACCAGCTGCTTCTGTTGTTCTTCTGACCTTTTGCTAGAACCCACCCTGAACTGGAAAGAAGTTACCAGAAAAAAGACTAAAACTGAAAGCAGCCTTAGATCCTGTTCTCAAGACAAGTCAAATTAGCAAGTATTGATTTAGCACCAATGTGTGCCATGCTAGATGTTGACCTTGGAAGGACAATTAATATTTGTCTGTATTAGGACTATATGGATGCTGGCTAATTTCACTGAATCTTTCTGATATTTGCTTTCTCTCTCTCTCTTTCTTTCTTTTTTCAGAGTCTCATTCTTACCCTTGAGTGGAGTGCTGTGGAATCAAGCGATCGTCTTGCCTCAGTTTTTCTATTTTAGTAGAGATAGGGTCTCACTATTGCTCAGCTGGTCTCAAACTCTTAAGCTCAAGCAATTCATTGTCCTTGGCCTCCCAAAGTGCTAGGATTACAGGCGTGAGCCACTGTGCCCAGCCTTTCTGATATTTCTGCAAGGCAAGTATTAATATCCAAATTTTATAGATTAAAAAATAATCTGAGGCTCCAGAGGCCCATCCACTTTTCTGATGCTAGTCTAACTTCGTAAGGTGGGAGAGTACAAATTCGAATTCTATCTCAAACTTACCTATGGCCTGAGTTCGGCCCTGATGTATCCCTTACTCTGATGTGTCACAGTCTGTGTTTCCCACTCTGTGTTCAGTGTTTCACAGGCTCTGTGAAGCATCGGGAAGGAGGAGACCTGGTTCTAGCTCCGTTGAGATATGTGGCCTAAGCCACTTAACTTGACAATATCAGCTTCTTCTGCAACATGAGAGGCTAGGACTAAATGAGACCACTGCCCTTCTAATTCCTAAATTTGTAACTGTGTTAGACAGTATGGTACGGACTTTACATCCATTAGGGTGGCTGCTATATTAAAAAAAAAAAAACCCAGATAATAAAAGGATGGAAGAGGATGTGGAGAAATAGGACTCTGTACACTGGGGTGGGGCTACAAAATGGTAACACCACTGTGGAAAAGGGCATGGCAGTTCCTTAAAAATTAAACACAGGACTTCCATACCATCCAGTGACACCACCTAAAAAAACACTGAAATAGTAAAGTATCACAAGAATGGAAAAGCTCAATGTACTCAATGCTACTATGAAGCCAGGTTATGAACTAATACATACCCACACAAGAGAAAAACTCAACTTAATTTTAGTTGGGGGGAGAAGGGCGGAGAGGGGAGGAGGAAGGGGGATTGGTGGGCGCCCACCTGTGGGCACAGTGTAAGGAGGGGTGTGCGGCGCCCCTCCTGGGGGCTGGACATAACTGCAACAGGGACTTTACCCTATAACACAAACACTGTAACATAATCATGTGTACCCTCCTATTAATCTGAAATAAAAAAAATAATTGAAAGCAGGGACTTATATACCCCAGGTCCACAGCAGCATGGTTCACAATAGTCCAAAAGTAGGAAGGGCCTACATGTTCATCAAAGGATGAACAGATGGATGGAGGGTGGAACATGCACACCAGGAGGAAGGAAGGGAACTCTGAGGCATGGTGCCCCCCAAAACAAACACTGTGTGGGTACAGATAGGTGAGGTACCCAGAGGGGTTGTGGGCTGCGGGAGAGGAGTGGGAGGGAGGTGCTAACGGTACCGAGTTAGAGTTCTCAAACTGGCTGGTCATTGTTCAACAACATGAATATACTTTATACCGCTGAAAAAGGCTAAAATGTTAAACTAAATGTCCCTAAAAGTGGCTAAAATGTTAAATGAAACTAAAATTTTAAGCAAGGAAGTTTAAAAATGTGGTGTAGACGTTAGCAACAGAATGTCATAGTACTCGTCCTTTCTTGAAACCCTGGCATCACTGGATTTCCTAACCTCTTGTAGGGACCCTCAAACATTGCTGATTTTATAGATATAAAGGGTAACCCAGGGACTCACTCAGACCCAACACAAAAATGATCAGAAGTTATTTTGATACAGGATGGGGAAAGCAGCGCTTCAAAGAAGGAAACTAGTTTATAACAAGGTTCTATTTGGGGAAAATCACTGCATATTCAAGAAAATCAGGGCGATTTTCTGGAGTATTGTCGCAGGAGTCCAGAGAGCAGGGGAAGGAACGGCAGGAGCTGGAAGCAGAGACGGAGTTGGGGCTGAAGTACGGGATGGGTTAGCGTTTGCACCTGTGTCCTGATGCACACAGAGACCTGGGGGACGTCCAGGCTGGTGGACAGCAGTATTCTCATGTGTGTTTTCTACTAAAAGTTCTGTCTGGCAGCATTTTGTGGGAAGAAATAGCTCAGTTGTCTGGATGAGAATCCAGGGAGTGGAGATGGAGAGAAAGACGCGGATGTCAGAGATAATTAGAGAGGAAGTGTGCACAGAATTCAGAGATAAATTGGCTTAATCTTCTGCATCGTTTTTTCACAGCAGCCACCCCCCACCAAGTGCCATTGTCCCCTCCTGGCCTCTGTTACCTCCCTCTAGAGTGTTACTCCTGTTGCTGTAGTTCACTGTGCCCTTTATGTCACAGCTGGGCCTGCCTTGCTCCCCATACACAACTTCCCTGCTCAACACTTTTGAAATTTAGCCATTGTCTATAGTAGTATCCAGTCTAACCTCCTTAACCAGGCACTCAAGACCCTTTATGGGTCGCATACTCTGAGGCTGGTGGGTTCGAACTCGGCCCAGGCCAGCTAAACAACGATGACAACTGCAACCAAAAAAAATAGCCAGGCATTGTGGTCAGTGCCTGTTGTCCCAGCTACATGGAGGCTGAGGCAAGAGAATCTCTTAAGCCCAAGAGTTTGAGGTTGCTACAAGCTGTGACGCCATGACACTCTATCCAGAGCAACATAGTGAGACTCTGTCTAAAAAAAAACAAACAAACAAAAAAAAAACCCTTTATGATCTGGTCTCTCTAAATTTACATACTGTATCCCCTTAACATGGATTAAGCCAATCAAAAAATATTTCCTCAGCATCTTTACAAGCCAGGTTCATTCACTTGGTAGAAACCATTCTGGCTGCTTCTCTTTCATTCTCTCCTCCTGGAACACCCTCCTCCTCCTTGCTCCTTATGTAAATGCCACTCTTCCTGGTCCTGGATCAGAACTCATTCTTTAAAAAGACTTTCTTAAACTTATTGCTTGTACTAAGCACAGCTAGAATTTTCTTTACCATCCACAGGTATCGGCACGTTCTGCCGTTAATTGCTGGTAAGTTTTTACATGTCAGCAGAAGTAGAAATCTTATTTTCTTCTGAGAAGGTGCTCAGCACACAGTTTGTGGGTGATATTGACAGTCAGTACGCCCAGGCTTTGTTCAGAGTGGGGAGGTGACCCAAGGCACGGGGTGCGGACGGCAGTGGCAGGGAGAGATTCTCCGGAATCCCACGGGAAGGGCGGGAAACGTCTGCTTTGTGTAAACAGTGGTTGAACAAGTGAATTAGTGATGACTGGCAACACTGTCTAGCCTACAATATTGAACCCTAAGTAACTTGGGGGTAGGCCATTATCTCACTCTGATGATTAATAGCCACAATTTAGTTCCGTTCAATTTTTCTTGAGTACTAGGTTCAGGACATGCAAAGATGAGTAGTTCTGTTTGGAAATATGAATGGTGGGGTTGGGAGAAGGTGGGAGGACGGAGTGGGGCAGACATGATCGTAGTTATCAGGGCAGTAAGTACCACCAAAGGAAACGCAGGTGATAATAACGCAGGAGAGTCGCCGAGAGAAAGTATTGACGGCCTAGGATTTATTCCTTCCCCGGTGTGATGGAAGAATGCTACCGGGGTTCAGCTGAACCCTTTCTCCCTGTTTCTCCTGCCTGTCTACCCCTTGGACCCTGCCCTGCCATCTGTGCTTTGGCAACACTGGCCTGCAGCCGGGCCCCACTGTCACCCTCTGTGTTCCTCCCAGAGCTTCTCAAACTTCCCTACAGATCAGGTGGGCGTCTTGTTAACATGCAGCTTCTGATTCTGCCTTTCCCACAAGCTCCCAGGTGCTGCCCAAGCTGCAGGTCTGCAACCCAAAACTTAGAGCAGCGAGATCACTGTTGCCTCCTGAAATACATGTCCAGCCCTCCACCCCCATTCAAACCCTCTACATTTTTGATGAGCTAAGTCAAATGTCTTCCCTATAAAGATTATCTTCTCAACTGCAGGACTGGACATCAGCACTGGGTTTTTGTTTTGCCTTTTTTTTTTTCCAGTCTCGGGCAGGTATTGTTCTCTAAGTCTTTTCTCCCAATTAATTCAAGGCTTTTTTTTTTTTTTTGCAAGCAAAAATGACAAAATTGTAATCTAATGTAGGGGTAGGGGGATGAATGCTCTTTACATTGTATTATGTTCCTGGTTTATGAACAAGCAAGAAGAAACAAACAGAAATTCTACTCTTTAAGTCCATTTCCCCCCATTTTCACCTTTTGTTGTTTCCATACTATCTATCGTTCAAAAGTTGTTATTTTTTATAAGTTTGCCTTTTAGTCTCCCTACCCAAGACATAAGTGGTTAACTCAGCACAGTTACAGCAATAGCGTATTCTGTCTTCATGCCCTTACTCTAACCACTGGGTTGTTACTTTCAGAAGATTTCTGATCGTACGTTAATATCCTTTCCTTTCAAGTTGAAAAACTCCTTTCAGCATTTTGTGTACAACAGTCAGGTGTCAACCCAAACCCTCAGCTTTTGTTTGTTTGGGGAAGTTTTCATTTTTCCTTCATGTTTGAAGAATATGTTTGTAGTATATTCTTTTTCTGCTTGTTTGTTTTGTTTTTATAGTACATTCTAAGGTTGAAGGTTTTGCATTTTCCTTCCCTTCCCCTCCTCCTCCTCCTCCTTCTTCTCTCTCTCTCTCTCTCTCCCCCTCCCTCCCTCCCTCCCTCCTTTTGGACATATCATGCCACTCTCTCCTGGGATATAAGGTTTCTACTTAGAAGTCTATCAGACTGGTCAGAGCTTCTTTATATATCTATGTATTTTTTTTGAATAGAAGGCTTTTTTTTTGTTTATTTGTTTTGAATTGAAGACTTTTTGAATAAATTCATCCAGGCTCCTAGATGGTGTCTATTATAGAGTTGGACCTTAATAAATACTTGCTGAGTTGAATTTGAACTTCAGATATGTATGCATATAGATTAAATGTCTGCAGTAGCTGCCTGAGTGTGTGCGCGCACACATGTGCCTGTGTGTATGCATGTGTGTGCCTGTGGGTGCATGTGTGTGCATTTGTGTGCCTGTGTGTGCAGGTGTGTGCATGTACGTACATTTGTGTGCAGGTATACATGCATGTGTGTGCCTGTGTGTGTGCATGTGTGTGTCTACTCAATATTGATAGACGAGGTCAGAACACATACATGAACCAGATCATTTTAGCATTATAAATTATAATAAAACAGATTATAATGATCAGAATGGGAGAAATCACCTATGATACAAATCTGATGAAGAGAAAACACATTTTTTTTTTGTAGGTCACCGGGTCCCCTCAGAGCCTAGACCTGGTCTTACACATTACACATATTCAATAAACACTTGTTGAATGTGAAATGAATGAGGGGAGAAGGTGTTGAACTTCAATTTTTTTAATAACCACAACTTTAACCCCTGGAAAATGAAGGGGTCAAACCAAGTTTAGGATCTTTAATTTGCTAGAACAAAGCAAAAATGAGCAATATTTTGGGCACTCTACTGAAGAAAGGAAGAACCAAAAAAAGCCTGAAATCTTCCCTCACGGTGAGTTTATTTCACTAACATCTTCATACTTACGAGCAAAACAAAATCTAAGACATTTTTCCATGTGTATGTTTTTCTGAAATACCGAGTTGTTTTAGATCAACAAAGACTCTTATTTTCTTTTTTAACTATTAAATACCAAAAGAGACTCACTTAATTGCAGATATAAATGCTTTTTTCCTGGCCTCTCCTACAATTTTGCTGAGAAGGAAGATTTTGCAGCTTTGCTTGGTTCCAAAATAGCTCTGTTTTGCTGACTTTATCATCCTCCCTGGGCAGGGCCATGATAATGAACTTAGAACACAGGAAGTTTACCATTTTACCAAGTATAAAAATAGAATTTCTTATTACAAAGATACCTCTCCCACAAAGGAAAACCACTAGAATTTTCATTCTCTTCAACCTGTTGACACCACTGTGCCGTGCTAATACATTAAAGGGATGTAATTAATTCTTGAGAAATAAGGCTCCATTGTATATTTATGTTTTGAATATTTAAAAAAATAATTCAAAACTTTTATTGTCTATTAAACATTTTAGTCAGCACGGTTTAGCAGAAGCTAATGTCAAACAAAGAGCAAACTTCTTAGAACTTTATGTTCTCTGGTAAGGAATTAAGTGCTAACTTTATTATTATTTTGTGGCGCCACAGGTCACAGCAACCTCAAACTCTTGGGCTCAAGTGATCTTGGCTCAGCCTCCTGAGCAGCTGGAAATATAGACACCTACCATAGCACTCCACTAATTTTTCTGTTTTTAGTAGAAATGGGGTCTTGCCCTTGTTCAGGTTGGCCTCAAACTCCTGAGCTCAAACAATTCACTGGCCTTGGTATCCCAGAGTGCTAGCATTACAGCTGTGAGCCACCTTGCAGCAATAACTTAATTATTTTTAAGCAGCAACTTAATAGTAGGGTTAAGAACGAGATGACATTTGCTAAGTACCCACTATCTGCTGGTTCAGTATAAATGCAGTCTCTTCTCATCCTCCTAAGAACCCTTACAAATATCTGTTGCTATTTCTATTTTACAAATGAAGAAACTGCCTGGGGCGGGGGTGGTGAGCTAATTTGCCCACGATCTTGCTAAGCAAGAACTGGAGATGAAAATCCAACTTGTCTCTTGAATCCAAAGTCCGCACACTTTCCTCTGTACCAAGATTTATTTATTTATTTCTACCATCTATTTCATTAAAATGTTATATGTTTGTGCAGAAAGTATAATACACAAGGCTGTCTATATCTTAGTAGAATTTTGCTTTGTTCATTTCTTCAGTAAACATTGGCTGGGTTTCTGCTATGTACATGGCCGTACGTACTAAAAACAGATAAAATACGGTGGAGTCCAAAGAGGTAGACAAGTGCAGTTCCGATGGCCACCAGTTGGCCTTTTTTGAGTTACAAAAATGCCAGTTTCATATGGTTTATACTAAAATACATTATTCGATAAAGAGAATGGCACATTTTAGTCCAATAATTTCAAGTTAATATTTCAGAACATTTTGAGTATACAGGCTGTGTAATTATTTATTTTGCCTCCATGGGAGCCTATGTTATTCTCCTGAGAACCCAGCACTCAGAACAGACCTGGCCCTGAGTGAGCTCCAGCTTTGAGCGTCCATCCAGCTGGCTGCCCACCCGCTCTGTGACAATGGGCTGGTCACCGCCCCCCAGCTTTATTTCCCTTCATGGAATAATGGAGAGATCTTTGCCCACTTCAGAGGGCCAGTCTTCCATAATGAACAGGTAAGTAACTTGAGCAATCACTCCCACGCTTGCTCCCCTTCATCCTGATTAAATCAGAAGACACTGGAATGGAAATAGTATTTCAGGCTCCATTTTCATCTTGCATCATGATTAAAATTTCTCCTGAATGAATTTCTGTTTTGTGGTTTTACCATTGCCCTAGGTGGGGAGCAGGGGGAAGAAGCATTTCATACCGTGCAGACTCTCTCAGAGAGCCTGCCTTTGGCACACTGATTTCATCAGTTTCAAACTGACTCCCCACTTCCTAATTCCAGGGCTTCTCTGAGAAATGCCCTTGGATCACGGATCTTCTGTCCCACCTCCTCAAAACTGAGCTCTTTCCCCAGCCAGCTGGTTGTGCACTCAGGACTGTCCCAAGCTAACAGGAAATGAATCAAGGCCGGAGTGAGCCAGAACAAGTGCACTCACTTCCCCTGTGCACCTGGCCATAAGGCATTTGCATCACCACCCTTCCCTGGCTGGCCAACTGAATGATTCAACAGGTTCCAAAAATTGTGACATAAGGGATATCTTGTGGGTGGTGGACCTTGGTAGTCGCCACCTGGGACGGGCAGGGCACCAGTTGCGTGTGTAGGAATGAGTACAAGCCACAGATGTAAATACACGCATAGCTGCAGAACAGGGCCGTGGATCTGAGGCACAGGGTTTTACGAGGCAGAGTAGCTAATGCTTTTCAGTCTTCCTTGAGAAAGAGTGGTGAAGAGTGAGTCAGATGGAAAGTGAGAGTCACCCAGGTGGGGACGGGAGGAGGAGGCAGAAGGGCCTGGGCGTGCACAGGGCCGAGGCCAGAGGCTGCTCTGTGGTCCCGAGGAGCCGAGAATGCCCCTGGGGCCTTCGGCTGAGCTCCTGCCATCTGGGCTTTTTCTCAGAGCAAGGCAAAGGGAAGAATGGTCAAGGACATCCACATTTGTATAAGTCAAGGGTTGCTGTGCGGAAAATAGAGGAGATGAGGGGCAGCGGGGCAACAAGCATGAAGGGAACAATGAGAAAGGATAACGTTTAGGGAAGGAGTGGCCAGAAGTTAAATAAAAAAAGGAAAAACAGATCAGGGAAATGAATCTGTGAGAAAGAGAATGGGGACGGCTATGCTCAAAGTCCTTGGGATATATCAGAAAAGGTCAGCAAGGCATGAAACCAGAGGGGCAGTCCTTGGTAAAGGCTTGAAGAGCGCGTCCTCATTCCCTGCCTGACCCCAGATTCACTGCAAGGGAGTCGAGTCCAGGCAGCAAGGCAGACTCCCCCGCAACATGAGTCCTGCTTGCTGCCCAGACCCCGGTGGACCTAACCCCAGTCAGTCACCACATCTAGTTGGGTTAAACAGTAACACTCTGAGGTTCTCAAATGCCCAGAAGTGTGTCCTTTTGTGCACTGGGACCTTTGGAGAAAGTAGCCAGGGGTGAACAGTAGGGACTCCCCACTGATGAGCGAATACAGTTCAGTGGTGGCTCGGGTGACGGCTGCTCTAAGGAAACACTGTGCCCTTTGAATGTGATTAGTAAGAGAGAGATCACTTTATTCTCTAAAGGTCTCCTGATGACCAAATTAGGCCTCTGAGAACTGGAATGAAACACGTAGTGTGAGTCATGTCTGTTTGACTCATTTTCTGACCCTGGTTGTTATAGAAACGACACAGCACAGCCCCAAGGCTCAGGATTCCTGAAGTTTAACCTCCAACTTGAGCTTAGTTTACACAGCAAACAAGTTTGCTTACTTTGTTAATCTTTAGCTACTTCCTGCCCCGTTCTCCTTGGGGGCTGAAGAACTGAATCGGGGCCCCAGGTCCAGCCTGGTCTTTCCACATGAATCAAAATACTAGAGACAGCTGTGTTCTTCCCTGAAGACGGTAAGATGGTGTAAAGAATTCAAGTTCACTCCCTGGGCGATCTGATTGCAGGATCAAAGCTGCCCCTTTGCTAACACAGAGACTGGACACATGTGAAAGAAATTTAGGAGTCCTTTGCTCTGTCTATTTTGATTCATCTCAATCTGTTGGAAAAATCTCCAGAGAAATCATAATAGCCACTGGGTTTACACTGGGAAATATGTGCTCTGGGGAGATGTTTGACAGACTCAGGCCTGGAATGTCTTTGATGATGTCTGCAAGGCTTTGAGACTCAGACAGGTGTATTGTATCCATGGTGATAAGCTCTGTAGCTTCTTCAGCAAGGAGTTCAAATCAGACAGACCTGGAGTCTTCTGGCCCTACCAAGTAATGGCTGCTTGACTGAGCAGGTGACTTGCCTTTGTGAGCCTCCGTTATCCACCTGTAAAATGGTGCTCTAAGCACTGTTCCACAAGTTGTTTTAAAGACTAAGCAAGTTTGATGTGTGGATTACTTAGAACAGGTTCTTAGGCATAATAGATGCTTAACAGATGTCAGACACCTTTCCTTTTCCATTAGTCTAGCTACTTAGTGGTCACTTTGCTACTCCATAGCACTTCAGCTGGAATATTCAGCCTAAATAGTGAACAGACAGAGAATGGAGGATTTTTTAGAAGTCACAACTACAGAGCCCGGGATACAACCCAGGTGTTTCTCTAACTTGAGCTATGTGGTTTAACCTATGCAAGTGATTTCACTTCTGAGTTGGGACTACAGACTGAAAAGATTGAAATAGACAACCCTGAAGCCAGGCATTTTAACTGAGGTAAAGGAAGCGACATGTGTGACTACCATCCCCGAGAGAGTTATGATTTATCTTTTAAAAACTGCACACAAAGGCGGTGGCTCCTGCCTGTAATCCTAGCACTCTGGGAGGTCCAGGTGGGTAGGTTGACTGAGCTCATGGGTTTGAGACCAGCTTGAGCCCAGGGAAAGACCCCGTGTCTAAAAAATAGCTGGGCATTGTGGTGGGTGCCTGTGGTCCCAGCTACTTGGGAGGCAGAAGCAAGCAGCCCAGGAGTTTGAGGTTGCTGTGAGCTGTGACACCACAGCACTCTACCAACAGTGACCAGATTAGACTCTGTCTCAAAAAAAAATTGCACACAAAAAAGAGAAAATACACAACATAAAGAGGTCAACATGGGGCAGAGAAAGAGATATCTAGTGCAGCAGATAGAACCAGAATTGGAATTTAAGTTTCTCCTGTAGTCTCTGGCCCCTGCATGCTAATGAGCCACATTAATACTAATGAGTTCGACCTGGCTGAATTGTGCCCTCACTTATCCAGTCCTTCCAAAATTGCGTCCTAATTACTTCTGTCAATCAGCAGGGTTGTTTCATATCATCTCCACCCAGTCTTCTCGTGCTTGTTCGTGCCTTCTCGCCCCATCGTGCCTCCTCGATGATGTTGGCCACCTGTGAGGCCCCTCATTGGGGGCCACTCATCTCTGCCAGGGATATCTGTGTTCTGTGTGTGAAGGTCAAGTTCACGTCTATGGCAGGGGCGTCTCCTGGTATCTCTAATGCCAGCCTCTCTAGGTGAAACAGTGCTGAGTTCTGCTAAGTCTCCCTCTCGTAAATCCCCGAAGCACTTGACCATGATTTAACAAACGTGTTCAGATAGGTAATCGACTTAAATTTAAGATAGGGTCCTAGCACTCGGGAAGCTGAGGGGGATAGATTGCTTGAGCATATGAGTTTGAGGCCAGCCTGAGAAAGAGACCCCCCAGCTTCACTTAAAAAAAAAAATAGAAAAACTAGCCAGGCATGGTGGCAGGTGCCCATAGTCCCAGCTACTCAAGAGGCTGAGGCAAGAGGATTCCTCAAGTCCAAGTGTTTGAGGATATTGTGATACTATAGCACTCTACCCAGGGAAACGGGGAGGCTGTCTAGATAAACAAATAAATGAATTAATTAACTAATTAATTAAACAAAGACAGGACAATCTACTATGGGAAAATAGAATTTATATAAGTGAAAGGAAATTCTACTTGAAGAAAAGCAAGATGATCACCATGACGGGTTGGAGAATTTGTGGTAAGAGTACAGACAGATAATAAAATGTACAGCTAGATTAGCAAGGACATATGTAGAGACAGAAAGAGCTGGAAAGTCCATTTCTGTTGTTTAAATTCAATAACTTAGAATTAAATCTAGAATCTACTAAATGTCACTGCATTTCCTTGTGCAAATAATGAATGCTTTCTAATCACTGGCTTATTCTTCTGTGAAATTGGGATAATTCTCCTTGTATCAAGCATCCCTCTTAGAATCGGATGAGCTGTGTGAACTCAGTTGGCACAGGGCCCCGTATATAGTAGGATCTCAGTGTAGGTACCCCTTTTCTTTTCTCTAAATTCAAGATTAAGAGAAAATTATTGCTAAAAACTAAAGCTAAGAAATTATGTGCATATTTTAACTATTCATCTATCAGTGAATGATGATAACAATTTCATTGTCAGAACAATGAGTTAAAAGAGGAAAATGGTAAAATGTTTCTGCTGATGCTAAAGGGTTTTTTTTTCCTTCAAAGCTTCATACATTATACCCAAATTCAGGTGACAGAAATGAAAAAATAAAAATATTAACAAAGATATCCTATCTTTTCAAGGAAATGGTGTTACTAGACAACAAACTTAGCAAATTCCCTTCCTCTGAGCTGTTACTGCATTATTCAACACTGGATGTGGTCTTTATTTCCCTCTAATTATACACAAGGATTTTAGAGTTTTTAAAAGCAGCATTTTTTGCAATAATTCACATGCCATACAATTCACTAATTTAAAATGTAAATCCGATAGTTTTCAGCATATGGACTGAGCTGCACAGCCACCACCATCACAATCAATTGGGAACATTTTTATCCCTAACCAAACCCCATACGGTCACTCCCGCTCCCCTAACCCACAACAATCACTAAGCTACTTTCTGTCTGAGTATAGTTCCCTGATCTGGACTTACATGTGTACTGAGTCGTCTAACACCGTGGTTCTCAACCTTCCTAATGCCGCAATGTATTTTCACTGTTAAAAGGGGTCACGACCGACAGGTTGAGAACCGCTGATCTAAGATGTGACTTTTCTGTCTGGAGTTTTCACCTGGCCTAATGTTTTTGGGGTTTGTTGATCTTGCAGCACACGTCAGTATTGCCGCCCCTTGTCCTGATACATAATGTTCCATTGTGTGGATACATTCATCAGAGTCATTTCCAAATTTGTGGCTTTTATGAATAATGCTGCTATGGAATTCTGGAATTTTGAAAGGTTCCAGCTGGCATAACTAGATCATTTCTCTTAACTTATAAGTATGCTAAGGAAGCCCTGGGGAAGTTGGGTGCAAAGCCCTCGCCCTACCGCTTTACAGCTATCAAAACCTTAACTGAAACTCAGCTCTTCTGATGACCTTATGATTACCATGCCCATCTCTGCCAATAGTTTGCAAGGTTCTATCAAGAGGGTATAGCACTAACAGCTACAATCGATTAAATAATACCTAAGAGCTGGTCTCGGTACCCCCAGTGCTACATACTTTCATGAAATGGTAACAGTCCCTGATTCTATTCTCTGACAGATTTATTTGTGTGCATACAGAGGGTGCCAAAACAATGTATAAGAAGGAAAAAGAAAGGACAAAATTGTATTAAAATTATAATATTCAATATATACCAATAACAAAAGAAGAATACAAGTCACTTTGAGCCCCTCTTAGAACTGCAGAAGTCAAATGGGACTCGGGTATTACACATTTAATAGTTTTTCCCTTTCTTAAAATGTCTACACCTTTTTTTGGCAGCCGCTGTATAATAAAAATGTGAGTTATGGGCACATTGAAAGAGCTGAACTCATGGACTATAATCATGTAAGCAACTGGATGTTTGATTTTTATTTTCCATTTAAGCATTCTCATTATGGTAGTTTTTTGTTTTTTTGTTTTTTTTAGTACACTCAGCAAAACACTTGACTAGGCCCCAAGAAATTAAAAGCCCTGGGATCTCTTTATGTCACAAAACAGGCTCAACTTGGTACTTAGGATACCAAAACTGCCTAAAAGTGAAGGCTTACATTTGGTTGATATAGCACCATGCAGGAGCTGGGGAGGTCAGGTGCAAGTGGACCTGAAGAGTTCTCCTAGGACCGGCGCTGTGATTTTGAACTTGGCAGGTGTTTGCTTCTGTAGGTTCATCAGAGGTCCTCTCTCTCCACCACTGGGTGTCTGCAACTCCCTTGACATGGGTAATTTACAGTCCTCCAACTCGTCACTCTCTCCTTTCTTACTTCGCCTCTAGGAATACAACATTCCAGCTTCTCTCTGCTAAAGCCAGATTATGCCTCCTGGTGGTCCTCTGGGACGGGCTAGATATTCTCTTCAATAGATGCCCACATCTGGTTCACTGGAAATTCTCATCTATCCCTTGCACTCCCCGAACCACAGCCAATGCAGCCTCCTTTCTGCTGGTTGGTCAGAGATAGGCAAGCATCTTATCTCACTGTTGGCCTTTCTTAAACCTGTCAGTTCTGTCCACACATACGTAGACCTCTGATCAGTCTCCCTGAAGTTCCTCTCCTGACTTGAGATGGTGGGAGAAGTTCAGGGGAGTGGCAGGACTCACATCACAGCTCCTTCCAAGGAAATACTAACATTCCCTCCTGGAGCTTTCTGTCCTGCAGGGGTGTGTGGGGGTGGGGTAGGGGTTAAGAATCACAGAATTGCTTTTTATTAAAAAATCAAAACCAAAATTCCTAACATGTTGAAATTTTGCATCTTGATCTGTGATCTACTTTGGAACATCCTATTATCATATTAGCTCCCCCAATGTGGTTTTCAGTCTAATGTCCGGTTGCACTCTTAAATTGTCTAGAAGGCAAGTGGGTGTGATAAAATGAACACTGATCTGGGGCAATGTTAGCTATCACATGTGGGACTCTCTATCAGACACCTGATAAAGATGACTGATAAAGATCTGGATGCTAAAAAATCATCGACATTGTCTCACTAAACTCTCTCAACATTTCAATGAAATAGAGGTTGTGATCGTCATTCAATAAAACAGGGAATTAAATCTTCAAAATGTATCGTTTAGTTGAATGTACCCTACAGGGAGAAACAACCTTCCCCCGCCCCATGTCTTCACCAACAGAGAAGGGGATGTTTTACATGACAGTTAAAACATTGTTACTACATGTAAAATAACATGGCAACATAACAATTCTTGCCCAAATAACATTCAGCTATTGGGCAATGCCAGTGTTCAGCTCATCTAACGGCTCAAGGACATTCCTCATGTCTCTCTGTTCCACATCGTAGTATTTAAGCCTCTCCTACTAGTTCCTTTAATGATCACGTGATGGTTGTCATATTTCTAGAAATCACATCTAGATAAGACAATGCTTAGAAGAGTGGTTTCTTCGTTTAGGAAAAGCTTTTTCCTAAATCCCCCTACCCCTGTACCTACACAAAATGCAATTCTGTAACAGGGAAGAAAGAGGAGATTGTACTCTAGATGGAGAATTGGCAACGTTGTCACAGAGGGTAAAAGTCACTTGTCTTAGATGGTGCAGCGACTCTATGGCAGAGGTGACACGGAAAGCCAGGTTTGTTTTGCTCCCAAGTGGACGCATTTGTGCCTTGCTGTGTATTGTCCTATGCACCTTGCAGGTCCAAAGGGAACAGATAATCTGGGGAAGAGCCTATTTGATATTAGAAGGTCCAGGAATGGCTCTGAAGCTCCCAAGGTTGTTCTACTTGAAAGGAAGAAAGCAGTAGCACTCTCCAAATCCCAGGGCTATTCTCCTCCACCACGGCTGCTTCTTAAGATGTAGATGGCTAGGAAATCACAAAGTCAGGAAAAGGACAAGGCACTCGGGTCAGGAAGTGCCACTGTCTGGGACTGAATCTAAGGAAGAGCCACACCTTGAGGATGGGGCCAGCTGTGTGCAGAGACCTACGAGCAGTGGGCTCACGTCGGGTGGCTGGAGACACTTTATCAGTGAGTCTGTGGTCACCACCCTCATCAGGAAGCACTTGTCCAAAACGCCATCAAAAGGAGGAGGAAGTGAGCATTGTTTCTCGACGCTCTGCTGCATGCGAGGCGTCTCTTCTGCTGAGTTGGTGCTCATTGTGCCTTCTGCTTCATGAGCGAACTCAGGCTCAGGAGGTAAATACTTAGCAAGATCACACGTCTTGGCAGAACCTGGACGCAAGTCCATCTCTGCCTGTCAATAAAGTCAGTCCACCTAGTAGCTCAAAGCCCAGTAGATTCAGAGCTCCATGGAGAACAGGAGCTCCCAAAAGACCGTGGCTTTGGGAGAAATTATTGTCTCTGAAGCAAACATGCATTAGGCGAGGTGCAATGGCTCACGCCTGTAATCCTAGCACTCTCCACGCCTGTAATCCTAGCACTCTGGGAGACCGTGGCTCACCTGAGTTCAGGAGTTCGAGACCATCCTAAGCAAGATGAGGCTCCATCTCTCCTGAAAATAGAAAACTAACCAGGTGTGGCAGTGCACACCTATAGTCCCAGCTACTGGGGAGGCTGAGGAAAGAGTATCTCTTGATCCCAAGACTTTGAGGTTGCTGTGAGCTTGAGCTATGATGATGCCACAGCACTCTACCCAGGGTCACAGAGTGAGACTTGGAGAGAGGAGAGAAGGGGAGGGGAGGGGAAGAGGGAAGAGGAGAGGGGAGGAGAGGGGGAAGAGAGGAGAGGCAGAAATAAGCATTAGATAGAGACCAGGCTGGGCATTTATTTGAGGTGTTTTCGGGTATATTTGCCTAGAAGCATGGGATATGCCTGAAATGGATGCTGGGACCTGTGCCTAAGAATCTAAAGCTGCAGGCCTGGGCTATGTGCTCATGGTGGTGCATGTACACTGTGTGTATACACATACACACACACACACACACAACACTGTGTGTATACACACACACACACACGGTGGTGCATATACACTGTGTGTACACACACATACGGACATGGTACTGCATATACACTGTGTGTACACGCACACATATATACACATGGTGGTCCATATACACTGTGTGTACACACACACATATACTTTTTAAACTAGTTTTCCAGGTCATCCTGAAGCGCAGTCAGTTTCTGTTCTACTAATTTGGCTGTTTCTAAGCCTGAGCCAACATAGCATTGAAAAGTAGGTCCATATGGCTAGAGA
The DNA here is from genome assembly GCA_963575145.1 of Galago senegalensis. Taxonomy (NCBI): domain Eukaryota; kingdom Metazoa; phylum Chordata; class Mammalia; order Primates; family Galagidae; genus Galago; species Galago senegalensis. The sequence continues at coordinate 52,556 of CAUYTI010060342.1, forward strand.
GAGTACAGAAATAGAAAATAAGAACATATTTTAACATTTTAAAATTAAATAAAATAATGATTATTTCATACCGTAGAACTCATTTGCTAAAATATTCCATGCTTATCAAACTTAGAGATGACATTTCTAAGAACCCTAACACTCGGAAAGCCTGCCCTGGCTCACAGGTCTCAGCTCCCTACTCATCCAGGCAGATCTTCCTCCATAAGTTGATTTTGTTGTGAATTTTGTTCCTGGGACTTTAATCCCTTACAACGTTATTACCCTTGAATTTATATGGCTGAGGATCAGATGGTTATCATTATATGAAGCAGGATGGATATACAGGCTCATTAAAGCCCTTTGGTCCACACCCAGGGCATGAGCTAAGAGCAGGAAAGGTCAGTACAAGTTACTATCATTCTCTGATAGTTTTATCAGAGAATGTGTGAGAGTTCTTGAAACTCAAACACTTGATTACAAGAATGAGCAAAACTTACAGAAGAAGTCGAACGTAAAATTGAGGAAATTTCTCAGAAGACAGAAAAAAATGTAATAAAAAAAGGACAGAAAAAATGAAAAATTGGAAAATCAATGCAGGATGTTCATTATCTAACTCAGTGATTTAACAGGTGTGCTGTGGCACACCGGTGTGCCGTGAGAGCATCTTAGGTGTGCTGTAAAATTTTAAAAGATTGTTAATTAAATTATTTTTGAAAGAAGTTCAAAGCCAGTAAGCATATTTTTCTTTTTACTCTTTGGTTTTTATCATCATAATTGAAGTGCGCCATGGAAGTTTATATAGGTTTAAGTGCGCTGTGAGATAAAAGATGTTGAAAGACACCGCTGGGGAAAATAAATCAACAGGAGTTTCACGAAGAGAATGGAGAAAATGGACAGGAGAAAGTTTATCAAAGAAATAATTCAAGAAAATGTTCTGGAAATGAAGAATCTGAGTTTTTTAATTTCAATGACTCAATATCAAATATCAAGCACAAAGAATTAAAACACAAACAAAATATGTCATATTATTATGAAAATTCATGGGAAATAAAGATCTTATAAGACCCAGAAGACTAAAAAGAGGTTAAAAAAAGAAAAGACTATTAATCAGAAGAGCAGTGAACTGGTCCTAAACTGTAAAATACCACTGTAAACATTCTGAAGTCAGAGTCGGTCGTGTCCCCCCTGGCACTTTACTCAGAGCCCAGGATGTCAGACAAGGGTAATGGCAGGCAGCTTCACTCAGGGAAGGGGTGAAAAACGCACACTCCACAAGGACTTTCTGTGGAAGGCACTGGACACGATACTCCCATACAATGAGAAAACCAAAAAACCAAAAACCAAAACAACAACAACAAAAAAAACCAGAAAGACATGGAATGTAACAAAAGGAAAATCCTCAAATGGTCATGCAAACAGGAGCATAGCCGGTCCACGCAGAGCCCTTCCCCAAAGATTGATTTGTCTTTTAATGTAAATAGACACTGGCTGGAAAGAAGTCCTCTGAAAGTACAGTTTGTTAATAGACAAATTTCCAATAATAAGTATGATGAAAAGAAAGAACACTTAAAATAAAATCAATGATGCTACTAATTTCTGGGGAAAAATGATTTCTAGGGAAAAAAAACCCTAAAGCCCCCCAGGGCAAGCCTTTATGAGCCTTTTCATACTTTTTTGTTTATATACTTGGAATACTTTGCTTACAATTAAAATTATTGTTGTTTTTTTTTACCTGGTTTCAACTAGGATTTAGGAATCTTGCATCTGAGACTTAATGTAGTTTATAATTAGCTGTCAGTAAAATTATTTGCATTTAAGTTCACCCATATAGAAAGTCTAAGGTGCTTTCCTGCCATCCCTACCTATGATTCTGCCACACCCTCTTCTGATAAGGACTGCAGGGGTATACGTATTAACAGATGCAGTTACAGGTACTCAGGTAGTAAATTCATCTTGGGTGATAAAATCTAAACTCCTGGAAATATCATGAGGACAGTAGTTGGTAATGATGGCTGTCTCCTCTGCTCCCCACTCCCCCGACACCCTACCTTCTCCCGTCACATCTCCCTCCCACCACACAGGTTTTTGGTGTCACTGTCTCAGGCAGGACTTCAGGCAGGATCAGTGCTTGGTCTAGCTCTAAGTGGCAATTCTTCATCTCTTGAGTTGAAGACCCAGAATGAGAATTAGACTCTGATTTAATGCTAGAGAAATATTTAGGGTGATGAAATCCAGTGAGAGGATTATTCATGTTTGAAACATGAATAGTTGGGTCAATGATTTGGTGATAATTTTGGGGGAAACACCTAAGATTTTGAATCCCTGGAATGTTAAAAAAAATCTTTGGGGGGCCGCAGCACCTGTGGCTCAAAGGAGTAGGGCCTAGCCCCATATGCCAGAGGTGGTGGGTTCAAACCCAGCCCTGGCCAAAAAAAAAAAAAACTTCAGGAAAAAAAGGAATTTCTATCATAGCTCAATTATTGGACCCTCTCACGTGGAGTGCTTCAAGCAAATTTCTAGGCATAAAAGATAAGTAACAAAGAAGAAGACATATGTTTTGATGGAGCAGGCTCCGTAGAACAAGTTGTAAGAGAGAAACCCCACGGAATAGTAGTGATTCATAGACAGACAATTCAGAGCTATTTAAACATCTAGGACTAGGATGGAGCTGAAACAGAAGGAGAATATTGCTCTTAAGATACCAATTTTTTTTTTTTTAACTAAGGGAAACGGCAATAGAACAGAAAATAAAAACTTTCTGAGACAGATCCAGAGCAAAAAAAAAAAAAAAAAAAAACAAACTGAGCAATAGTTTGTAGAGATCAGTCACATAAAAGAACAGGGTACATTCTCACTGTTTAGGGCATGAAATACAGAGATCTAGTCACTTGCCGGAGGTCCCATAGTGAATGGGCAGGATGGGCAACATTGAGTCCCAAGTGCCCTGAGGCTGGTTTATCACTGAACGAAAACATTGTGCTGGACATGTCTGTGCAGAATTGAATAACACTGAGTGTTATTATATAGGAAGCTAAGGAGGGACTCAAAGCCCTTGGGTTTCACCAGCTCCTGTGGGTGCTGAGAGCTGCTGACATTTAGTGTTCCAGGAGAAGGTGAACTAGAATACAATCAGGGAGCAGCTGTACTAACTTCATGCTAGGAGAAAGGGACTTGGGCTTATGAGGCTCCAAAAACTCATTGAGATTTATTTTCTCTTAAATAAATCTCATGCAATTTATACCTAATTTTATAATTAACTTTTTTTTTTTTTTTAAAGCTGTCACAGCCCACTGCTGCGACTGCTTGTCAGGGCCTGGGACTGGCCAGGTCTCAGCCCGGCTTAACTAGGTTCCGGAAACGGACTGCTTAGCTATTTTGCTAAGGAACAATTTCTCCTAGGTGCCTGAGGGCTATCTACTTCAGTTGGAGAGAGAGAGAGTCTTAGAGAGGTTAAAGCAGTCTTAGAATAGATAGATCTTTAGTAGAGCTTGGTAATCTGCAGCAGAGAGATGCTGTGCTGGTGTTTTACACGCAGGAGAGGAGACAGAGTCAGAGTAAGCAGGTCTGTGATAGAATGTGCACTCCCAACTGCCTTCTCCTCCAGCCTACAATAAGGCTGATCTCATGCCTCTCAACAGCACAGGTGTAGAGACTGCCAATTTACCAATGCTGTCATCTTGTGAGCTCTCATGCTTGTTAGGAGGGCTAAATCCCTCTCCATGCCCTTTTCACCAAGGTGTTCCACTGTTGAGCTATACAGGTATTTGTTTGAACTCTCACTCCTCCTAGCCATAGGCTACATGGGCTGCTACATGAAGAGGGCATGTAAAGTTGTGTAAAACTGAGGCTCCCTGGCTCGGCGCCTGTGGCTCAAGCGGCTAAGGTGCCAGCTACATACACCTAGGTGGCAGGTTCGAATCCCCAGCCTGAGCCCGCCAAACAACAATGATGGCCGCAACCAAAAAATGGCCAGGCGTTGTGGCAGGCGCCTGTAGTCCCAGCTACTTGGGAGGCTGAGGCAGGAGACTTGCTTGAGCCCAGGAGTTGGAGGTTGCTGTGAGCAAGATGCCGTGGCACTCTACTCAGGGGGATAGCTTGAGGC
>CAUYTI010060343.1:0-11757 GCA_963575145.1 Galago senegalensis
GTTTTGACACAATGACTATGCAAATGACATGAAATTTATGTAAACCAGCTTGATGAAAGTATGTCAAAATGTATATGAGAACACTACACTGTACCCCATGTTTGCATTAATGTATACAGCTATCATTTAATTTAAAAAAAAAGAAAAAAAAACAATGTCTCCTTGAAAGTAGATTGTACAACAGACCAGTGAAAGGCAATGTGTTAATCTGAAGTATTACAAGCACAGCAAAGAAAATTGATTTGTAATGTTTAGGCCACATTTGTAATGTCTAAGACACTACCAATGTCTAAGACACTACCGGATTTGGGCATCGGAAACCACCATTGTACCTTTTTATCTGCTTATGAGATTATGTATAGCTGCATTAAATTGTTTTTTAAGGTAAATAAAGAAATTAAAACACATGTAAGTTCCCCTCATTTGTATGCCATAAAACATTTCCTCAGTGAAACTATGCCATGGGGTAGAAATAACCAAGCATCCGCTCACCACTCAGACACTCCAGTTAGATCCCAGAATATGCCCATTCCTGGCCCAGCTATCCTGACCTTCTTTGAAAGAATTAATCATGAGCAGCCCAAGAAAATTTCTTAAATAGTAAAATCCTCGTAACTGTTAGCTCTTTATTGAGCTAACTTAGAAGAGTGCGCCCAAGGTGTTTAAAGCACCTGACTTTGTGTATTTTAAGAAGGTTGTCCTTTTTTTAAAATTCTAGCTTTTGGATTTACTTTCTCTCTCTTCGTGTTATTCATAGCAAATGAATTATTGCTTACATAGAGAAAGCCACTTTCATCTTGAATTCTAAAGACCTGTAAGGTTATAAATGAAAGGCACATTAATTTGGAGAGTGTCATGAGCTCTGAGGCACCCACCCCCACCTCCTTCTATCCCAGGTAGTGGCTGGGAATGGGTCAGATACACGGGAAGCTTCAGCCTGTCTGGAGGTGAGCACTTCATGTAAGAAAGCCCATTTCAACCTGTATCTTGTCAGCATGTCCAAGGGGCCAGGAGAGCACCAGCGTTGTGCTAAGGTAATAGAGAGTAAGTCTCCAAACAGCAGCTATTTATTTTACAGGGTTCAAAATATTCTGAGGCATCTCTGCTCTGGACATACCACAGCATCCAGGAACATCTGATGAGAAGGAGGGTACTGAGTGAGGGCTGCTGACATGCCTGGATATTTTGGTATCATCTGACTTGCAATTAAATAACAACTCAGTATTGTTAACACACTATTTCCTGGTGGTAGAGTTATAGATGAGCTTTATCTTTGAACTCTGTACTTTCTGTATTTTGAAGTTCTCCAGCAAAAAGAAAAAAAAAAGATAAAACAATTATTTGGGGGAAGAGTGGGATGTAGGGAGGAGCACTGGACGGCAGAGCCAGACTCTTTGGTTCAAATCCTTGTCTAGGCCTTTACCAGCTGTGTGGCCTTAGGCTTGTTACTTATGCTCTCTAAGCAGGAGCTTCCTCATTCACAGAGCAGTGCTGATGATACGTTCAACTACCTTACCAGGTGGTTGTGAGGATTCATTACGTTAAAATGACTAAAGCAATTAAGATAACACTGGCATAAGTAACCATTTCATAAATGATAATGATTCTGTTCTCTTTTTAAATTTCAGATTAATGTGATGGTTTGGATGATTAGATTACATTGTTTGCTAGGTAAAGTCCAAGTTGTAGTTGAGCCCTTCACCCAGGAGATGTGCTGTACACCCCTACACTGTGTCCGTTAGGTGAGAGCTTGCCTACCTGCCTTCCTTTTCCCTTCCCCCCACCGCAGGTGAATTAAATTATGTTTTTCTCTCCGGTGGGTTATTTTCTTAAAAACACATTTCATCAATGATGTTGTTTATTCATAGCATGAGATAGTGACACCCTTGATTTCTGTGGTGCACTTCAGATCCTGTATCAAAACAAACGTCTCCAATATGGATAACAGATTAAATTTTTTTAATTGTCAATATTGATCTAAGAAAAGAAAATGTGAGTACTAGATAGTACACTAAGTATAGGCTTGAAACTAATTCAAGAGAATAGGGTAAAGTAGATGAAAGAACATTAAAACTTGGATAAAGACATCTCATTGTCAATGTCAGTGCTATTATTAATTATTCATGTAACCTCAGGCCAGTTACTTGTTTTCTCTGTGCCTTCTTAGCTTCTTAATCTGCACTGCGTCTTTTCCAATTCCGTTATCTATTTCCTCTGCTCCTCTATCAGTAAGATAGAGAGAAACTACTCACCTGCGGAGTAAACAATAAACAAAAAAAATATTCAAAATAGTATGTGCATGCAAAACATCTTAGAGTCCTGAACTCTTACAGTGAGAATGGGCTGATTCTGAAAACATTTCTGTGATAGGAATTATACTTCTCGCCCTCATTAGAAGTTAAATAACTGACACCTTGGAAGTTTAAACTTAGTCATCATACAACTCTCATCAAAAGCAAAGTGCAAAGGAGAGCAATTGAGCATCTGTTAAGCGGATATGGAAGGGTATTGCCCTCCCTCAACCCCCCACGAGGGAATTCAAATGACTCATTGCCTTTGCCTACTAGTATAGCGGTATGTGTTTCTGCTCTTCATCATTCCTCCTCTTTTCTAGGTAAGTGGAATGTCTAATAACTTAAGAAGAAGAGATTTCTGTTCCAAGTTATTAATAGTTGTCTTTAGTGATTAAATGCACACTAATGAAAGGGAGACATTCAGAGATGGTCTTGCCCTGTGTTTCATAAGAAGGGTAGATCAAACCACAGAAGTCAAACATGGCCATATGACCTTCCAGACTTTGGAAAGCCTGAAAGACCATAATAAGAAAAAATGATGTTTGCTTCAATTTGCATAAACTCAAAATGACTTTGGTTCCCTTTTATGATCTTCTAAACCACTGCTTCTCAAAGGATCTATAGTGGCTCCAGCATTTTAAAAAGCTTCTCATGCATCAAAAACTAATACTTTATTACTTTTGTAAATTACAATAAAAATAAATTCTTATAAAATAAAAGAGGGAAAAAACAAAAGTATAGCAAAAATCATTTATTGTGTAACACTTGTGTTTCTAGACTGAAAGATCATGCTATAGAATACCAGAGATTCAAGGAAGCTTCAATTCTTTCTTTACAACCAAGTAAGTTTATACACATGGACCCCAAGAATCTTAAATGTGAAGGGATTTACCCAAAGTCATATACCTTGACCAATTGGAAACAAAAACTCAAGAATTTATACTTCTATGTAACAGTTTTGGAAAATTTTATTGTATCCCCTGTGTGGCCATCGTTTTTCTATTATGTTCTCATTCTCCCTTTAGAGAGGTTGACACAAAGAGATAGCCACTTCTGAGTTTTCTCTTATCAAAATTATCTACTTTAGATAAAATTAATCTCCTAACTTTTTGAGAAAATACTCTTTTTTTTTCAAGTTGCCTAACTTAACCTTCAGTATAGTCACAAATGCTGGGTCACCTTCCCTGCTACTTTCAAAGGACTTCAAAAGTGGATAGAGAGGAAAAAATAGGAGAAAGATCATTTCGATGCTTCAGAGTACAGCCATTTTTAATCTATTGCCCCTTCAATTATTCACATACATCAATAAATAAATCTCTAGTAATTCTATATATAGGAAAATAAAATTGCCAAGACATGACTATGCCCTCAGAAAAGAAGCACTGTCTCTGAAGGCTAATACTTTTATTCCCTAGTTCCTTGTCTGGCATTTGATATATATGTGTATATGTATACACATATATATATATATAACACACATATATTCAGGACTACAAATTCTTTTTCAAGTCTTAACTTTAATTTAGAAAATAGATGAGAGGTGAAATAGTATTTTCATGCCGTAAGACCAAGGGCATGTCATGTAATCACTAAAATTTCTATGGTCATTATCACCTGACAATTCTAGTTAACGAAATGCAGAATGCTTATAATATTTATATTACTAAGGCAAATAGACTGAAGAAATCTATTTTTAGTCCCAGAAATTCCATTAACTCTAGATACTCTGTGACCTATGGATGACTGTAATATTCTTAAAATTATAATAACCCAAAATAAAACTATACCCTCTCCATATAAAAGTTATGCTGCTTGTCATCTATTAATTTTATCCATCCATTCAGGATGCTGTAACTGGAAAACTCAAACTGGTGGCTTTTAAACAACAAAAATGTATTTCTCATAGTTCTGGAGACTAGGAAGGCCAAGGGCAAAGTGCAGGCAGATTCAGAATCAAGTAGGACTCCTTTCCTGCTTGGTAGAAGACCATATTCTCACTATGTCCTTATGTGGTGGAATGGGGCAAGGGTGCACTCAAGGGCTTCTTTCATAAGGGCACTAATTCCATTCATGAGGGCCCCATCCTTATAACCTAATAACTTTCCAAAGACACTTTCAAATTTCATCTCATTGGGAATTAGGCTTTAACATATGAATTTTGAGGGGTCACATTCATGTACACACTTGTTACCCCAGCATGTATTTCTAAAACCTACTGAACAATGTGTTAAACAAGGGAGAACATTAATTCCAACTCTATGAATTCTCCAATTCTGTAGATCAAGAATTCTCAAAATTTGTGAGAGAAATATCTATTTCTGTAGAAAATATGCATGCCTGTGAAGAAAGGAGGGGGGTGCCCACAGCTATCAGTTTTGATCTTCCTCTCTGGAAACCTGGAAAAACCACCATGAGATGAAAAAGGAGGATTATGGTAGCACTAACACAGGTAAATACTGTATAAGATGTATAGAAAAAAAATTATGTGGCACTGCTTTTCAAAATTATTTCTTTATTTAAAAATATGTATGTATACTAAAGAAGTCAATATTTGACTGTTTGGATGATGCTGTATCCCCAGTGTGAAATTAGCATCCTGATAAGTTCCAACCTACTACACTTATGTATGGCCACTAAATGCCATATTCAAAACAAAACCTGTCACCTAAATTTGAAGCTTTAGAAAGAAATGGAGTAAAATATGGTGATTATTCCTCCCTTTTCTGAACATTAGTCATTCTATCATTTTGTTGTAGCATGTTTTTAGCTATAGTTCAATTCTTTATATTGCATCTTCAATTTACATCAATTTAAACTATATTAACAGTTTTCAAACTAACCAGGCAGAAATATACTGAACTATAGTCCCAGAAATAAAATCAATGTTGCTAAATCTGCATGTAGTGATTATAGATAGAAAAATTCCATCGTTGCCATGACAATGCCACAATGCCTTTGATTTTTTTCATGAAATAACAAAATGTGCATTTAATAGAGATGTCTAATTGTCTTTCATTCTGGTCTTTTCCCACCAATATAGCAACATGCTTTTTGTTAAGCATGACAGTATTGAAGTTGCTCTGCCTCCAGCTGCCATTAACATATTTTGTATTCATGCTTTGTATAAATTTGGGAAAATGTTTGCAGTTAAGCTTCCCAACTATGCATTTAATTTATATTTAACGAGACAGGAGAATGTAAAGTAAATATGAATTGATTAACTTAAAATAGATGCATTGGTGTTTATTAATCTAACACTAGGTAATTTCGTGACCACTTTCTAAAGTTGTTAAATTGTCACATCTAAACATCTTTTCTAGTGGAATTTAATGATAAATTTAAGCATTAACAGAATTAAATGATCCAGGGACTGGCCTTTTCCTGCAGTTACAATTGTGACTATCCCAATTTTCTCATGCAATTCATGACAGCTTATGAAAGGGTCCTTAGAACTATTTTAGGCTTGCTAGAAAATGTTGAAATTTTCTCTACAGCCAAACAAGTAAATGTTTATGTTCAACCACCTTGACACTATGTGAGTCAACGTACACTTTTTATATTCTATTTCAAGTCTAGCAAGCACCAATGGTTAGAAAATTTTGCATTCAATGTAAATCTTACCATTAGTCTTAAACTGAGAAATTCATATGATAGATCTTTAAGCATTTAAGACAGCTCTCAAGTTTCTAATGAAACTCTTCTTTAGTTAACAAATTGATCCCATTTACTTGCATAAAATTCATATGCTCACATACCCATCTCAGCTAGCTGCCTCTTTATGTCAGTTTCTTCCTTAAATTATAATTTTAGTGTTTTTATATGGTAGAAGCAGGGAATATTCTGTGTCTTTGCACTACATCCCAGCCCATCCAATGTGAGTTCTTCAAACTCCATCAATAGTTGTTACAATGAAATGTTTCAGCATTTTTGTAAATATCCTGACTTCCATTAACTCTGATTTCTTTTAGGTGTAAGAATTAGGCAATTCTTTCTGACATGGCAGATTTTTGGTGGAACTAGTTACCAGCTGTAAGACTACTCAAATGAATATAGGTCTTATGGCAATGCCATTTTGATATTTCAAGAATGTGGCCTTCTGAGATAAAATCCAGAAGAAGAACCTATATGAAATAAAAGCCTGGCTAACATACACACACACACACACATACACACACACACACACACATATTACTTACAGAAAATCAAAGGTACTTATAACTGAAAATTACTTGGTATAGTGTGATGAAGAAAGACATACTATGCAGTAAACTCCTCTTAAAGGACTTGGGTCATACAATTATTAACATATTTTTAAAATTTTCAAATGATCATATGTTAGCTGAGTAGAAGATCCAATATTCAAACTTTAGTCTATGACTTTAAAGACAGTGCATTTTTTCTTACACACAGTTTTCTTGATATTGAGACCTCCCTAGAAAACAAATCTCCACCACAAGCCAAGGAATTTTCTCACTCTATTTATCATAGGAGTTACAGTATTAAATAACCCTGTAACCTGGGGCATGAGGACATATCACAAAGACTGTTCAAACTTTATTCTAAATTACTCACTGAGCAAAGAGGCTTTCAGGACAGAAACAACAGCAAATTACCAGAGGTGTTTTTCTGGGTGGACCTATCATTTTGCCCTCAAATTAGCACCTTCCCATCAATTCTCTATTTACATCCTTCCCCTTCCATTCTAAATACCATAACTTGATGACCCGGGATATGTGGCCTCCAAATGACAATGGACACACCCGAGCCACTTTCCTTCATATGCCTAGTTCAGCCTCATAGTGTTACCCAAGAAACACACCCTGGGTGGTTTCCTGTCCAAGATGCCCTGTATAGTTTACTAAATTAACCAATTAAACATGTCCTTCCAACACGTCAACTTCTCAACCAACAGTGTCCAGATGTCCTATTACTTATAAAATAGTTAATTGCTTCTCATTTAAAGAGCTCGGAAATATGTCTCATTTCACATAATCCTGCATTTATATCATATATTCTGGCCAAACTGCCCTATTTGATTTTCTAAACCCACGCTAAGTTTTCCTGAGTTCTAGGCCATTATCTTAAGACTAAAATGACTTTCCTTTTTTTTTGTTTGTTTGTCTTTTATATTTCAAATTAATATAACAGTAAACATTTTTAGGTTACATTGATTAATTTTACATATTTTGATGGACTAAAATTGCCTGAATCACATCCGTTTTCATTATTAAGGCCACGTATGCTTTTACTGTTGTGTTCACACTTACTAAATCCAGAAGCACAATGCTTATGGATGCACTTACCATTGTCATTTCAAAAGGGAAGAATTGAAAGACAGTTACAAAACGGATTAAGTGCAATTAGCTAAATTGTCTCATTTGAGTAATGTGGATATATGTACTCTTTGTTTTTCTTTTGCCTGTCTTCCACATTAATTCCTTTGGGTACAGGTGAATTTGTCTAATGGTTGAATATAAATGTCTTAGCATAACAATTATGAGAAAGACATGATGGCTATGTTGGCCACCTGGATGAGAGTTTTCCAAACTGCATATAGAAGTAACACACTGTATCCTATGAGAGAATTTATGTACACAATTATGATCTAATAAAAAAAAAGAAAAAACATCCAAACAGATAATAAAATTAGGAAAGCTAAAAAAAATAATAATAATAAAAAATAAAATGTCTTCTTAAGAGGCACAGGTTGGCTGACTGGATACAAAACTCAGGCCAGATATCTGATGCATACAAGAATCTCATCTTACCTTAAAGGATAAATATAGACTGAGGGTGAAGGGATGGACATCTATAATCCAGGCAAATGAAAATCATAAAAAAGCAGGGGTGGCAATTTTATTTGCAGATACACTAGGCTTTAAACTAACAAAAGTAAGGAAAGATAAGGATGGTCACTTCATATTTGTTAAGGGAAACACTCAACATAATGAGATGTCAATTATTAACATTTATGCACCCAACCAAAATGTTCCTCATTTTATAAGGGAAACCTTAAAAGACATGAGGAATTTAATATCTTCTAGCACCATAATAGTCAGAAATGGCAGTGTTGGATAGAGCTTCCAATAAGAAACTAAGCAAAGAAATTTTGGACTTAAACTTCACCATATAACAATTGAATTTAACAGTCATTTACAGAACATTTCATCCTAGCAAAACTGAATATGATTCTTCTCATCCTCCCATGGAATAGCCTCCAAAATTGATCACATCTTAGACATCACAAGTCTAACCACAACAAATTTAAAGTATAGAAATTATTCCTTGTATTTTCTCAGATCATCATGCAAAAAAAATTTGCACTAACCAATAACAGGTACCTGCATACTCCTACAAAACCATGAAAACTAAATAACCACATGCTTAATGATAGCTGAGTCATAGATGAGACTAAGAAGGAAATTGCCAAATTTTTGTTACAAGACAACATGAAGACATGAATTATCACAACTAGTGGGATACTGCAAAGGCAGTCCTAAGAGGGAAATTTTATAGTTTTGCAAGCCTTCCTCAAGAGGATGGAAAGAGGGGAAGTCAACAACTTAATGGGTCATTTTAAACAACTGGAAAAAGGAAGAACATTCCCACCCCAAACCCAGCAGAAGAAAAGAAATAACTAAAATCAGGGCAGAACTAAATAAAATTGAAAAGAAAAAGAATTACTCAAACAATCAAAGAATCAAAAAGTTATTTTTTGAAAAATTCAACAAAATTGATAAACCTTTGGCCAACCTAACCAAAAATAGAAAATTAAAGTCCCTAATATCATCAATCAGACATGACAAAGGTGAAATCACAAGACACCTCAGAAATTCAAAGAATCCTTAATGAATATTACAAAAAGCTTTATTCTCAGAAATATGAAAATCTGAAAGAAATTGACCAATACTTGGAAGCATGCCAACCTCCTAGATTTAATCAGAAAGAATTGTAAATGAGGAACAGACATATATCAAGTACTGAAATAGAGTCAACTATACAAAATCTCCCCAAAAAGAAGAGTCTGGGACCAGATGGCTTCACATCATAATTCTACTAAACCTTTGAAGAGGAATTAGTACCTATATTACTTAACCTTTTCCAAAACATCAAAAAAGGAGGAATACTTCCCAACACATTCTATGAAGCAAATATTATCCTGATCTTCCAAACAGGAAAAGACCCAACAAGAAAAGAAAACTATAGCCCAATATCTTTAATGAACATTGATGCAAAAATATTCAATAAGATTCTAGAAAACAGAATCCAGCAACACATCAAATGAATTATACACCATGACCAAGTAGGTTTTATCCCAGGGTCTCAAGGTTGGTTCAATATACATAAATCTATAAGTACAATCCATCACATAAACAAACTAAAAAACAAAGACCATACAATTCTCTCAGTAGATGCGGAAAAATATTTTGACAATATCCATCATACTTTCATAATCAGAACACTTAAGAAAATCGGTAAAGAAGGGACTTTTCTTAAACTGATAGAGGCCACCTACAGCAAACCCACAGCCAATATCATATTGATTGGAATAAAATTGAAAACATTTCCATTCAGATCTGGAAACAGGCAAGGATATCATTGTCTTCACTGCCTTTTAACATCGTAATGGAAGTCTTAGCCCTCACAATCAGGTAAGATCAAGGGTATACAAAAAGGGTCAGAGGAGATCAAACTTTCACTCTTAGCAGATAATATTTTATTATCTGTGGTTGAGTCCCTGGAAAACCTCAGGGACTCAACCACAAAACTCTTAGAAGTGATCAAGTGATATAGCAGCATCTCAGGATACAAAATCAATACTCACAAATCAGTAGCCTTTATATATGCCAATAATGGTCAAGCTGAAAAAACAGTCAAGGATTCTATTTCCTTTACAGTTGTTCCAAAGAAGATGAAATATTTGGGAATTTACCTAACAAAGGATGTGAAAGATCTCTATAAAGAGAATTATGAAACTCTGAGAAAGGAAATAGCTGAAGATGTTAACACATGGAAAAACATACTATGCTTATGGCTAGGAAGAATGAAGATTGTTAAAATGTCCATATTACCCAAAGCAATTTACAAATTTAATTCAATGCCTATCAAAGTACCACCATCATAATTTAAAGATCTGGAAAAAATAGTACTTCGTTTTATATGGAACCAGAAAAAACCCTCAAATAACCAAGACATTACTCAGAAATAAGAACAAATCAGGAGGAATCATGCTACCAGACTTCAAATTATACCATAAATCTACAGTGATCAAAACAGCATGGTATTGGCACAAAAATAGAGAGGTAGATGTATGGAACAGAATTGAGAACCAAGAGATGAACCCAGACACTTATCCTCATTTGATCCTTGATAAGCCCATCAAAAATATAAACTGGGGGAAAGATTCCATATTTAACAAATGGTGCTGGGAGAATTGGCTGGTGACTTGTAGAAGACTGAAACTGGACACACACCTTTCACCATTAACAAAAATTGTCTGTCACTGGACAAAAGATTTAAGCTTAAGACATGAAACTATAAAGATTCTTGGAGAGAGTGCAGGGGAAACACTTGAAGAAATTGGCCTGGAGGTATACTTTATGAGGAGCAGCCCCCCCCTCCCCGGCAATTGAAACAACACCAAAAATACATTACTGGGATCTGATCAAACTAAAGAGCTTCTTCACAGCCAAGAACACAGTAGGTAAAGCAAGCAGACAGCCCTCAGGATATTTTCAGGTTATGCTTCTGACAAAGGTTTGATAACCAGAATCCACAGAGAAATCAAGCTTATTAATAAGAAAAGAACATATAATCCCATTTCATTGTGGGCAAGAGACTTGAACAGAAGTTTCTCTATGCTTTGCATGGTCTACAGACACATGAAAAAGTGCTCATCATCTTTATCATCAGAGAAAGGCAAATCAAAACCACTTTGAGATATCATCTAACTCCAGTAAGAATGGCTCACATAACAAAATCCCACAATTACAGATGTTGACATGAATGTGGAGAAAAGGGAATTCTTCTGCACTGCCGGTGGGAATGCAAGCTAATATGTCCCTTATGGAGAGAAGAATGATGAATACTCAGGGATCTAAAAGTAGACCTGCCATTTGATCCTGCAATTCCTCTACTAGGTGTATATCCAAAAGACCAAAAATCACTTTATAACAAGGATATTTGCACCATATTGTTCACTGCAGCTCAGTTCATAATAGCCAAGTCATGGAAGAAGCCCAAGTGCCCATCAACCCATAAATGGATTGTGGTATATGCACACCATGGAATATTGTGCAGCCTTAAAAAAGATGGAGACTTTACCTATTTTCTGTTTATGTGGATGGAGCTGTAACATATTCTACTTACTAAGAATATGTTCCAGCTGTATTTTATCTCAAAAGTGGAAGAAAAAATATCCAATGTACTCAGTACTATTATGAAACCAATTTACAATCACTCA
>CAUYTI010060345.1:0-11346 GCA_963575145.1 Galago senegalensis
TGGGGATGGTGGGGATGGTGGGGACGGTGGGGATGCTGGGGATGCTGAGGATGGTGGGGATGCTGGGGATCCTGGGGATGTGGGGATGGTGGGGATGGTGGGGATGGTGGGGATGCTGAGGATGGTGGGGATGGTGGGGACGGTGGGGATGGTGGGGATGATGAGGATGGTGGGGATGGTGGGGATGGTGAGGATGCTGAGGACCCTGGGGATGTGGGGATGGTGGGGATGCTGAGGACGGTGGGGATGCTGAGGATGGTGGGGATGGTGGGGATGGTGGGGATGCTGAGGATGGTGGGGATGCTGAGGATGGTGGGGATGGTGGGGATGCTGAGGATGGTGGGGATGGTGGGGATGCTGAGGATGGTGGGGATGCTGAGGATGGTGGGGATGGTGGGGATGCTGAGGACGGTGGGGATGGTGGGGATGGTGAGGATCCTGGGGATGGTGGGGATGGTGAGGATGCAGGGGACCCTGGGGATGTGGGGATGGTGGGGGTGCTGGGGACCCTGGGGATGTGGGGATGGTGGGGATGCAGGGGACCCTGGGGATGTGGGGATGGTGGGGATGCAGGGGACCCTGGGGATGTGGGGATGGTGAGGATGCTGGGGATCCTGGGGATGTGGGGATGGTGGGGATGCAGGGGACCCTGGGGATGTGGGGATGGTGAGGATGCTGGGGACCCTGGGGATGTGGGGATGGTGGGGATAGAGGAGACGCTGAGGATGCTGGGTATTCTGGGGATAGTGGGGATAACATGGTCTCTACCCTGGCCATCTAATTAAAATTATAGCTCCTGATGCTCCTTAAATTCCTTCCTTATTTCACTTTTGTCCTTAACATTTATTTCCATTCCATCCATTCTATATTTTACTTTTTATTTATTTTTATTGTCTATTCCCAGCATCCCTTGTTACTTCCCAAGGCCTGAGATTCCAACTTCCTTGTTTTTTTCCTCCGACTGCTGCGTTCTCAGTGCCTAGATCATTGCCTGTACGAAGTAGGGGCTCAGTGGATACTTTTTGAGTGAATATGTGAATGAACGAATGCTCTTTCCCTTCAGAACTTCTTAGGCTTTGAATGCTGTAGGGAAATGGGCTAGGTGAATAAAGAGTAGTTTTTGCCTGCTTCTTCCTGCCTCACTCTGCACTCAGTAAGCCAGCTAGTTACGCACCTAAAAACATCCCTCTAAGTCATTATGAATTATTCTCCTCACAGACCTACAAACTTGATGAAAGCAGGCTTGCTCTCTAAGGCAAGGGGTCTGAACCTGGCTTCAGGGAGTTTGTGAATACATCAAAATTATAGGCAAAGTTTTGATTATTTTATGTATCAAGTATTTTCCTTGGGAAAGAGTCCATAATTCCCATCACATTCTCTCTGATTTGGTAAATAGCAACAACCACAATGATTAAAAACCATGGCAGTCTGAAATAATGAAGCATCTCTAGAGAAAGAGGTGTTAGGACAGCAGGTTCTCATGAACTTGACACGGACCAGTGGCTGCTGTGCCATTCTGGACAACAGCTGCTGTTCAGTGAGTGGGGCTGAGCCCAGAGGAGGACGAGCTTGCAGGGAGGGGAGAGGGAGGGGGAAGACTGACAGGCATGGTGGGACATGATGAATGCAGGTATTGGCAGAAATCCTCCTCCACCTTCACCCCCGCTTATAACAAGGAAAATATCAGAGGAAAAGAAAGAAATCATGTGAGGAAAATAATACTTGATTTACTGAGGGGATTTGACTCATTATTAAATAGTTTTTTCCCCAGGTTTCAGAATGACTTTCATCCCCAAACTGCAGTAAGTGGGAGGCAAATGATCACATATGATAATAGATTTCCTTGTCTTTCATTTGAGAATCCTCTATAGGGTTTCCTACTAACATCCTTCTTTTACATTTAGCTAGCAAACTTTATCAAGATGAGGAATACAGTTCGGTACCATTCTTCTTTTTGACTCATATCCCCAAGGAATAGACTGCACAAGAGTGGTATTCATACCCAAACTTTGAAAAGGTCTAATATTTAGTAAAAGGAACTCAATCAGATCTCAAAATCTAAATGAAAAGAGGATTCTAATCCACACAGTGCCCAAAAGTATCCTTACTTCTATGCTTGCTAAGGTTCCTTCTTCCCTAACATCCTCTGGCGGGGCTCTGAAAATCTCTGTCCCAGGTGCTGACAGAGATTTAGATACCAGAGTCTAGGAGACAAGTCTCATTAGAGCTTAGAAATCATCTTGCCCAGCTCTCTTATTCTTTGCTTTATGGATGGGAAAACTCAGGCCCAGGGAAGCAATACAACAAATCCTGTCAGTCAGGGACAGAGGGACAGATGACTGCTGCTCCCTGGCAGAGTGCATTCTGTGGCATCGCCTGTCTCCACCAAGGTGGCAATGGCAGTGAATATGTCTCCCAGGCTCCCCAGCTCACATCCCTTCCGGGTCAGTGACATCAAGATGCTTTTCTTGAGTCATGATAGTTAAGTGCCTTGAATCCAATAAAGCCACTAGGATTAAAGTTTTGCTGGGCCATGAAGGGAAAGAGCTGGAATTCTAAAACACTAAGTCAGATGAACAATTTAATAACTTTTGAACAACCCGAGGAACTGACTATTCTAATCAAGCTGGGTGACTCATAAGGAGCCTTCCTCGTGACTGACTTGCTTTGGTATTTCAGTGAGGACTTCTTTAATTAGATGGTGATTATGTTTTAACATGTGCTCTGCTAGCTGAACTGGAGTCCAGGATTCTGGGACTACGGCCTTTTGTTTTTGTTTTTAAGGTTACAGATCAGTGCGGCAATCACCAGGACTGTTCATAATTACTTTGGGTCTCTCCCCCTTCTAGGCACAGGGGAGGATGGCACTTCTCTAGTCCTTGTGAGTTCAGGCTGGTCGGGTGATTTACTTTGGCCAATAAATTGTGAATGGAAATAATATTACTTTAAAAATCTGAATGCTAACTTCACATTTTAACCTGATCAGTCCCACTGTCTCATTGTAAACTATAATCCTATCATGACCCCGATCCTTCTCTTCTTTTGCTACTGCTAGTAATCTGTAAGGGAAAGCTTGAGGTCCGTCCTGTGAGGGGATCCAGATGGGAAATGTCTTTGAGTCACTCAAATGTGCAGAGATGGACTGCTCTCCAGGCATTCTCCTCTCGGGGTCAGGTGACGGGTGGAAGACAAATAGCCCTTGTTTTCTAAAGAACTGTGGCTCTTGCTTTTACAATTCTGGTGAGATTTACACACCAAGGTATTAGAAAATGCGCAAGAAATAGTACAAGCAAATCTCCGTAAAAATTTACATTCTTTGACTGTTTATTCCCAGTCTGTAGATTGCAGGCAATGATGTTGATTCAGTTTAGTTTTCTGCCTGCATTGCTACGAAACAGGTTTGAATCTCTTGGAGAGCAACAGAGAATAAGACAAGCCAATAATTGACACTTTTTTTCTTTTGGAGTATATGGTTTGTTTAACAAACTTGAAACGACTCAGCGACAGCACCAGCTGTCACACTGATACCTACTTGGTAGGGCTGCAGGTGTGCAGGGCCTTCAAATGCGGCTTCCAGGTTGCAATGGAAACAGATTTCTCATCAGCTGCGTAACTACGCCAGACACACTGCATGTGGCGTAAACGGCGACATGAAAAAGAAGCAAAAGGGAGCAGGAGACAGAACGAAATGAAAGAAGATCATTAAGTTACTACACATTAAAACGCTTTTGCTTGTCATGCTTAGCCCTGACAAATACTTAAAGGGGGAAAACTACTTCGGTGTTTTCAGCCGACTGTTAAACATATTCCACCACATCAGAATTGCTTTTCAAAACAACTCACACCCCAAACCAAGGGTACCAAGAAGTATAACATAAGGCAACTTTGGAACTGGTTAGGGAAAGATACTGTATCATTCAGAACAAGGACAGTGATGGCTGACTGGTCTGATAGTTATTGATAGTTAAGATACTAGTTAGGGAAGATACCTAAACATGAACAGTCATTCCAGGGATGGACTTTTGCTTAGTATTTGGTAAGACAGAGGCAAAGGACAACTGAAAACTCCACAAGATAATTGGTAAGCTAACTAGTAACCCAATGATCACCAGGGTATGTTAGTGACTTAGTGAAATACCTACAGTTGAACTGTGCAATACTTTTAACGCTAAAAACAAAGAAAATAATGATAAGAAGCAGAGCTAAAACAAGACAAGAGAAAATGTATTTTCTAGAACTATAACTGGAAAGCACCTAAGGATTTAATGTCATGATCTAAGAAAACGCTTATAGCTCTTTGATGTGAAAACATAAGCTCTATTTCATATAATTGTATCTGATACACATAATACAAAGTATTTTTATGTGATTCTCACAATCAAGTATAGCTAGAGACTTATTTTGTAGATGAGAAAATAAAGGCCCAGATAAACAGGGCTCAGGTTTAAACGAGGCTGGTGGAGTGGAGACAATATCTCAAACCACTTGGCTCTCGGTCACAGAATCACTCCACTGAGATTTTTGCTGACTGCTTGAAGACTGCTGTTGGGAAAGCTTCCATCTGAACTGTTCATTTGAGAGATTGCTTGAATTTTACTTTCCTATATAGATTTTGGTAAATTTCTTCCTTGGTAATGAGCCCACAGACATCTCAAATGACCCAGTGTTGATTCCAATCTCCTCAGAGAAAACATTTTATTATGATTCATTAATCAAAGCATTCTGTTTCATGTGGCAAGTCCACTTAAGTGAGTCACACCACTACTATATAACCATCAGTCATGATTTTGAAATCTACAATGAAGAAAAAAGTCATCTAATATATTGGTTTTCCTGAGAATACCCTTGAACAAATGTGTGTTGAATAAGAGTTAAAAATTGACACAATAACTTTAGAAAACGAGCAATGTCTACTAAATCTGAACATATATGCATATGTACTCTAAGATATAAAGAGCGGTATCCTGTTGGTGAGATGAAGGGTCCATAAAGTTTGTGAGCAACTTATCATGTTCAACTATTTCAAGTTGCACACGCACTTTTTGTCTGCCCTGTACATGCAACACATATTCTTATATTCCAACAAAAGATAAGTACTATTTGTTGGTTTCTTAGCAAAATAAAGCTCAAGATGTCCAAACATCTAGCGACAGAAGAATAAACAGAAAACTTGGGGCATATTCACATAATGGAATACTACATCACCTTGCATTGGTACACTCTACAATCAACGATACGGATGAACTTTATATAATGTTGAATGAGATAAACAAGACAGAAAAAGAGTACATTTGCATGAAATAGAAAAAACAGGAAAAATGAACCTGTGCTCTTAGAAAGCAGCACAGTCGTTATCCTTGTGGGATAAAGTCATTGAGAAAGAGAATATAAGAGGTCATACTCTATGTGGGTGCGTGCTAAGCATCAGTGCTCAGTTTTCTTGGAATATGTGCCCTTTTCTGCACCCAAATTATACTTCAGTAAAGTTTCGGGAAGTGATATAAAAAACTAGAGAAATATATAGTAGGATTTTTTATGTTTTTAAGAAAGGTTTTAATGATCAAAGTAGAGTTCCTTGCCTAGAGCCTTCCTTACATGGCTCATGTTGATTTAATCTTGTAAATCTGTGGAAATTTTACCGAAGCATCTTGGCATTTTATAGTGAATAAGGCAATTATCATCGTATCATCTTGTACTGTTAGTTTCTGCAAATATCACACACACAACTTACAGAGTGATCTGGAATAAGCAATGGATTTATTATTGCAGCTTTATCTGTAGCGGTGAGGCCCAAAGATGCCCTGTTGTGTGATGGCATAGTGGCTGCCTTCAGGAAATAATGTCTATAGAAGGCATCACATATACATGAACTCTGGCATTCTGAAAGCAAGACTCATGTAGAACCAGAAGAACATGACAGGCCTGTGCATTATCAGATGCCAGTGGAAAAAAAATACAAAACAATACAATGAAAAAATGGGATGAAGGTATTACCTGTTAATGTTGTAAAGAACGGGGGGCAACAGAGGCCAATCTGAGAAAATTGAAGATTTTCTTTATAATGAGACCTGGCCTCTTGCTCTTTTTCTATCAGATTGCTCTTGCCAGCTAAGCTCCCTTTTCCTTGATTACTCTTTAAAATGCCTTGTAAATGAGAGGTTCGGAAGGTGCTAGCGGTGTCGATCACAGGGCTGACAGGACTTAGCAGTCAGGCCAGTGGAAAGTGTCACTTCACTGCTCTCATATTCCAGTAACTTTGTCCTGTCCTTAGCTCTCTCTCAGTTAATTGCTTCTAGTAGCTGAACTTCAAGCCCACATCCATATGATTCAGTAGCTGATGTTCCTATATTTAAAGCCAAAATCACATAGTGGTTGGCAAGAGAAAAATAACACCTCAGAGGGATTTCCTATGGTTAATTTACATGGTATGTATATGTATATATATATATACTCCAAAGGACAAGTCAACAGGAAGCAAAATGGAGCTGGATTCACCGTTTATCAGGTCCTGCTGGTGCTCTAGGCATCCAGCTTTGAACTTTGACCTGTAATTACAATGTCAGAATAATTTAGTTTTTAGGGAGCATTCATTTTGGATTGTGTGGTGTATCACAGGTACGGCATATTGGACCTTTTATGGCCATGGCCCAGAAAGTTTTAGCTGACCATTTGAAAGTCTAATTAACATGGAGTTTATTATTTCAAGGTACAGAGTTTTTAGAGTGCTGAAAAATTGAGGGTGTAAACCAGCAATCCTTTCCCCCATGTCTCTTTACACTAATTTTTGTTCCTTAGAAACAATCCCTTTAATTCGTATAGTTGTTGCTTCTATTTTTAAGAATTTGTATTTTTTTTTATTAAATCATAGCTATGTACATTAATGCAGTCATGGGGTACCATGCGCTGGTTTTATATACAGTTTGAAATATTTTCATCAAACTGGTTAACACAGCCTTTGCGGCATTTTTAAGGGCTATGCTCATATTTATATTTCTTGACTTTTCAATTTCAGGCACTGTCAATTCACCTCCTACCGTGAAAGATAATGGCGGAGCCCACTGACACGCTCCTTCCCTTGCTCTTTTCCTGCCAACATTTTGATATCACGATTTCTAGTTAAGTTGCTAGTGTTTTCATTACTATGACCATGGTGCTACTGTTCCCACTTCAGCAATGTGGTGTGTTACAGCTGTCCTATATTGTCTACAGGTTCTTAACAGAAAAGAAGCAAAACCCAAGGCTTGAAGCATTCAAGAATACCTTTAAACTTCTTGATGTGCTTCTATGTACCTATTATGAATATGTTCCTGAGCTTTCCAACAGAACTGTGAAATTCTTCCAGTCAAGCTCATCCTACAGTCCTTCAGTTCTAGTCTTTTGTTTCCTTGCCGATCCTGTCCTGGAGCGCTCACCCTCCTTCCCATTTTGTTCTTGAAGCCTGTGGCTGTTCCTTCCCCATCGTCACAGAGACCCCCTTCACTCTTTCCTGTGTGGATCTCACTTCCCGGTCACCATGTCTTTCTCTCTTGACCTGTGGCCTTGTTTTGGAAGAGCAATTCCATCCAAGCAGCTTTTTGAGTAAAGGTAAATGGCTGGTCAATTTTTGAGATCATGGATGTCTAAGAATGTCTTTGTGTTACTCTCATACTCAATGAGTAGTTTGGCTGGCATAGAATTCCAGGTTGGAAATCATTTTTTTTCTATCATTTTGAAAGTATTGTTTCACCATTTTCAAATTGCAGGGTTACTAAGAAGCAAAATTGAATGCTTTCCTGATGCTCGATCATTTGGGGGTGTCCTGCTCAGAAAGCATATAGGGTCTCCCTTTTTTGCAAATGTTCCCTTACGTCCCTATGATCATCTAGGTGTAAATGTTTACGCTTATAGTGCTGGGTACTTGGTCAGCTCTTCTCTGTGGCCACTCCTGTCCTCCAGTTCTAAAGAACCGTAATGTCACTTTTTTTGGTGAAATCCTGTCCCCAGCTTCCACACACTCTATTTGAGGTGCCCCTACCAGCTGCACATTGGAACTGCTGGAAAGGTCCTTTAATTGTCTTGGCTTTTTTGGTCTTATTTTCTGTCTCTATCTTTTTATTCTACTTTCTGGGAGATTTTCACAACTTCATCTTTCCTTCTATTTTTTCCCCCCCTACTGTCAGGTTTTTCACATCTAGAATTTTTTTTTCCTGAGTCTGTTTTTACTTATGACTGAAACTCTAAAAAAGATGTCTAATCTCTGTATAAGTGGCATGAGTTTACTGATGCTTGGCTTCACTTTAGGGGAACTGGTAAAGACTAAGTTATTTTTATAAGGGAAATCAGAGTTTCAATATATGACTTTTTTTTCCCCTTCCTTTTGGGCTAATTATCATCCTCAAAGTAGCATCTTCTAATCTCTTCCCTTAAGGAAATCAAGTCTGCCTATCAGCGCTTATTTAATAAACTTTCACTTAATTCTCCTGTGTCTATTTCTAGTTAAAGATCTTGGCTCTGTCCTAAACTGGCCTGATCTCTCCAGAGGTAAACATGTTAGAGGTAACCCTAACATGGTACTTCTAAAAAATCTTTCAGTGCTAATCCCAAGGCTCGGGAATGTAGCATGAGGATGTAACTTCTTTTTGAAAGGAGTGGTGGATTCAGATCACACAGCAGGGATTCAAGTCCTAGTTACTCCTAGGCTTGTCTTGAGGATCTCAAGTAATATATAAGGAACACTCTGCAAACTAAAAAGCATTTCACAGGGTTTTAGGCATTATTAATAAAAGTTGTGACATTTGGGCAGGTTTTCAAAACATTACTGAGTTTCCCAGACTGCTCCATTTGATATGAAAAGTTAATTTAAATGAATCATACAAAGTTATTGACACAGCTAAATTTGCTGTAAGCTGCTCAGATTTTTAAATTTTTTCCTAAAAACCCTGAAATGCTGGTTAATTTAGTTGTCTCAGCAACCAAATGACAAAGCAATTTGGGCATCTCAGCTGCCCTTTTAGGAAGATAGTGGCTGTGGCTTAAAGCAAATGAGACGGCTTTTGGTCTCGATGCTGCGTGTATTCTGCAAACCAAGCCAGGTTTATTGAGTAAGAAAATGAATGGATTAGCAAATAACTTTGCTTTTCACTTGAGTGCATCCTGAAAAATAAATTTCTATATGTAACTAGGGCTTAAAGCCCTGAGTTCCCTGTAAAGACTACAGCAAGGAAGAACAATAGAAGAATTTAATAATGACATCATTATTCCTATGCTTAATGAGTAAATTGCATTTAATGAGAGAGCAATTGCTTTTTTTTTTTTTTTTTCGGTCTTAGACTGTTTTTGTTCTTATTAACAAGTGGAGCAAGCACTCTCAACATGAGTTGAGAGTGGCTACATTACTCAGTTCACCAGGGCATTTTCCACAGCAAATGACAAACTGCATCATCAGCTGCCTGACATCCTCTTCTTTCGGAGTCTCTGCAATTTCTGTGCCATCCTCACTTGCTTCTTCCACTTCTTCAGTTGCTTCATGCACTTTTACGCTTGTCTGTACTTTTGTCAATATCATTTGGTAAATAGCTTCTGGGTCAGGTTCATTATAGGTTGGCACCTTCTCATCCATTGCAACAAAATCTTCAAAATCTATGCTCTCAAATTCTGCCATGAGAGATGGACGGTCTGATGCAGCCAAAACATCATGGACAGCAATTGCTTTTAAAATAAGTTGATTCGGCTTGGTGCCTGTAGCACAGTGGTTACGGTGCCAGCAACACACACTGAGGATAGTGAGTTTGAACCTGGCCCAGGCCAGCTAAGCAACAATGACAACCACAATAAAAAATAGCTGGGCATTCTGGTGGGCGCCTATAGTCCCAGCTACGTGGGAGGCTGAGGCAAGAGAATCAAGTAAGTCAAGTGTTTGAGTTTGTTGTGAGCTGTGATGCTCTGGCACTCCACCAAGGGCAACATAGTGAGACTCTGTCTCCAAAAAAAAAAAAAAAAAAAAAAAAGATTCTACTTTGATTAAAGAAACTATGATTAGATTTTAGAGGTATTCTTGAATGTTTCAAGCCTTGCATTTTGCATTCTTTTTTTTGTTAAGAACAACAAATAAGTTGGAGTTTTAAGTAGAAGAAAAATTCATGATTTCACTCCTTCATTACCTGCATCTGTACAAGTTGAATTACTGATCACTATATATATGTTACATAACCCAGTTCCACAAAATAAAATTCTAGGTCTCCAAGAAAAAGTGTTCAATCAGTCTCTTGTCCACCTAAACGGTTTACCTGTGAGGCAGGCCTGTGGCGATGGGCATATAAATCCCTCTTCCCTAATGGCTTGCTGCAGGAATAGCAATTTATTTTCAGGTTCAACTGGAAATTGCTTTGGCACAGTTCAGTAGTCGATAATGGTAACTCCAGTTAGATCAGGAATGCTCCTGCTGTTATTCTCTATCTTTGTCTTGTGCAATATGGTAGCCAATAGCCACTTATAGCTATTGAACACTTGAGAAGTAAAGAGGGCCGGTGATGAACTGAATTCTTAATTTTAATTAATTTAAATTTAAATAGCTATGCGCAGCTAGCAGTTGCTGTATTGGGCAGCACAGCTCTCTATCATCACAACTGATATACGTATGAGAATTCCTCAAAGGGACCACTTGCTAGCAGAACAAGAGGTTTTCTTTATGTAAGATGCATCACTGGTTCCACAGGTAGACAGGGCTTGTCGCCCAGATTGATGCCATGAACCTATGGGGTAACTTTCTGCATTTACAGGTTAGGAAAGCATTGCTCTAGAGTGAAGGGAAATTAAAAAATAAGAAGAGTAAGGAGAAAAATTAATTAGAAGTATGGAAATGCACAGAACCAGTTAAGAAACACTAAAGGCCATGAATTCTGGGCCTCATGGTTATTTTGTGGGTGTCCTGAATTGTGTGATTCCTGTTTTTATTCTACTGATTATTTTTTGGCATCAGATCTTAAACTCCTACTTCTTACAGAACTCTTACTTCTTAGATCTTTTCATTTAAGAGAGTAAAGTTTACTTTCTCTTTGGTGCTTTTTTAAGACCCCGAAATATAAAAAACAGAGATGCTCAGTAGCTGGCATTAGAACTCATGGCAAGGTCCATCTTCTCATCAATAGTTGCAGAATATTTTTTTTTTTTACTTAAATCATAGCTGTGTACATTAATGCAATCGTGGGGTACAATATGCTGGAGACTATCTTTTTTTTTTTTTTTTTTTGAGACAGAGCCTCAAGCTGTCCCCCTGGGTAGAGTGCTGTGGCATTACAGCTCACAGCAACCTCCAACTCCTGGGCTCAAGCGAGTCTCTTGCCTCCACCTCCCAAGTAGCTGGGACCA